>JABSTQ010008375.1:0-67772 GCA_013358835.2 Ixodes persulcatus | reverse complement strand
CAACACTTGCGTCTCTATACCGCGCGCTATTGGATCTATCCTGCGGCTCGCACACACAGTTGAAATCGCCCAACAAAATAAATAACCTATCAGTTCGAACATAGTTTTCAATGTGTTGGAAAAAAGTTAAACGCTCCTCTGCCTTATTAGGGGCATACATGCACAACACGCGAAACTTGTAACAAGAAATGAAAAAATCACACAATACAAAGCGGCCCGAATCACAACTAACGACTTGCTCTACGGTCCCCATAGACTTCTTTAGAAACAAAAGACACCCCCCCGACGTCCCTACAGCGTGGCTAACACACACGTCGTACCGCGACTCGAACAATCGCACCATGCTCTCCGTTTGAGCCTCGCTTTCTATTTTCGACTCTTGCACCGCGACAATGTCGAGGTCTTTTTCTACGAACAAGCGGTTGACTTGACATTGTCGGCGTCTGGCACATAAGCCACGCACGTTTAACGTGCCTACACGCAAGGTCCTATTGACATTCATTTAGGATAAACTAGAAGCGCAGCTGGATAGAATGCAGCTGGAGAGCATGGCTCTAACGTAGGAAGCTCGTTAAAGCCGCGACGAAGAGACTCACTGCGACAATTTTTAAGCGCTGTGGGGGCGTAGTCTAGGACCATGTTCAGTACCGTCTCACTTTTCCACTCACACCGTGCTGCAACTTCAAGACACGCCGGTTGTAGTACCACACTGCTGGAGGCTCTGCCGCAACGTCGTTGTTTCATCGCTTCTCGGGTGTCGACGTCCGTGGTGTCGTGTCCCCCGAAGTTCGCTGGAGACCACAGCTTCCTTTACTTCAAGTCCTTGCGTTGGCGGTCGTCGAGAGGGGCTCGTGGTTTTCCTCCACGACTCTTTTTTGGCCCTTGTACGTTCCAGGGTAGCTGACTGGTGTCTCCCTCTCTGGTGTCGCCCTGGGAGGATGACGCCTGGTCCCAGAGTCTTTTAGTAGGCTGGCTAGAGTCCATTTCGACGTCTTTGTTCTCCGACGCGCTGGCGTCAGGGGTGAGTTGACCACCTTCTCCTTCCCGTCGCACATGCTACGAGCTGGGCGCTCCCTTCCTTGGGCGTAGGTAACTGCAGAGTCTCCTTGGGGTCCGTCCCTGGTACTTGCGGCGCACAGTCAGTGACGCCCGTTCCAGTCACCGCGACTGAAGTATAGGTGCCCGCTGGTTCAGGTGGTACCCCTTTGTCAGAAGATGGAAGCGCCGACGGAAGACCTCCGACCGCTTCCTCCGCTTCCGCGTCGTCCATCAGGAAGTCCGACTGGTCATCTTCCCTGCGGTCGCGCGCCATGGACGCGTATGTCTTCACGCAGTCCTCCGCCTCGTGTCCGTAGCGGTGGCATTCGGTGCAGCGAGGGACGCGGCAGTCCCGGCGTATGTGTCCCGTACGCCTACATCGTAGGCATAGCGGGGCTCGCCCTGGGACCACCACCAGCACCTTACAGCTCTCGAGGCGGATTTCGTGCGGTAGACTCTCTACAGTGTAGCCCTCCTTCAGGGTCAGGCGGACTGTCCTGGTGTTGGACTCCACCGTCTCAAAGCCCTTTTCGCGGAAGAAGTCCCTGGTGATGTCGTTGACTTTTCCGTAGCGCTCCATCTCCTTTTTTACCATGCAGTTTGGGACGTCGTAGGGCACCCAGTGAAGCTTGAGCTTCACTGCCATGCTCGCCGGGTCGAGCACGAGGCACCGCCCCCCTTTCACGGTTAGTTCTTTAGCGTCCACTAACCTTTGTTTTGCCGCCAAAGAGTGCAGCCGCAGCAACCAGACGTGGTTCATCTGATGGGGTCCTGCGGACGCCAGGTCCTTCAGCACGTCCAGACGCTGTAGCACTTCCCGGAAGTCTTGAATCCGGTACGGACGCAGCTTTACATCGCAGTGTAAAAAAAACAGCGTTGGTTACGACGTAACCGGTTGGCAGAGGTGGCAAGATAATCTTGTAATCTTCGGCAGATTCAGGGACAGAGATACCGCGGCCAGGCGTGGCCGTTAACGCCGCTCCGACGGAGCTCATGATTACACGACCGTCGCGCTCGGCTGCCGGAAGTGGAATCCCCGACCACAACAGAACGCGCGAGCCGCCGGCGCTGGCGCAGGTTTATAAATGTACTGCAACCGCTTTTATCTTGCGTGTTTTTTTTTTTGATTTTTGGCTCATATTTACCCTCCCTGGCCGGAACTTTACCTGCCGCTCCTACAGTATAAAGGGGCGGTCAATTGGACTCCAGTTGAAAGTTCCTGCAGTCAGTTTCTGCGAGCGAAATTAAGCTTTTGTGCTTGAAGCGATACAGATTTCTCCACCATTAGGCAGGGACGCTAGGTACTTCATTGTCCCCAAGGAGCTGGTCACGTGACAGAAAAATCCCTCTTGGCCACAGCCGCAAGATGCGCAAACTGGGCCAGGACAAGCTGCTCTTACACAGCTGTATATACAAGGCAGCTTACCATCAACAAACTTTGCAGACTGCCATGGACCTATCCTCGGCCTAGTCGAGCTAGCTTCTGTTCGGCGAGGGCTGCACTGAGTAGAAAGGTGAAAAATGTGCTGTAGATTATGTGAAAGAAACAAACAAAAGCAATCCTAGAATGCACAACTCGCTAGAGGCACTGACAAATAAAATTTCTGAGGTTGGGTCAATTATGTTAATGCTATATACTTGAAACGCATACCATGAGTGCTGGTAAGATATTTGCTGCCTTCAATCTAGATAAGCTTGTAAATTTACATGCCAAATAACAAATAACTTAAAAGCTGAAATATACTTCGATGGAACTACAAAAACCGAAGACTAGCTCTGCAAATATGGTGCTATCTAGTACACCATAGATGAGTAGAATCAGATTACAGCGTCCCCCTTACAAAGACTGAAGCAAAACAAGTATAGAGTCTGCCGCGCCACTACAAAGAAACGATGGCATTGTGATCTCATGGAGATCAGAGTTCGGAACAAGTTTGACAGGGTTTGGCACGACAAGTATGCTAATGTCATTATTCACTTTTTGTATATTTACGGTGACAGTGCAGGGAAACAATCACACACCAGATACCCAGAAAGACAAGCACACGCGCTGAATTTATAACTCTTGTGTATTCGACTACTTCAATCTTCACTTCAACGTCTGGATTGACTTTCCAGAACGTGATAAGCAGAATAAATAGCACAAAATACAAGAAAAAAAGCGAAAGAAAAGACAAAAGAAAAGGAAACGACAAAAGAAAAAAACGAAAGAAGTAAACCCTTACAATTCAACCCTCTCCCTCACCACTATCGTTTAGATAGAAAGTGGAGCCCTTTGGTCGACAGCGCTATAGAAGGACTACTTACACACTTGTCCTTCAGATGCCCTAATCTTTGCGGTTTCATTATTTTTCTTGTCAGTGGTTCTCAAATCCTTCCTATTACGGAACAATTTTCAAAATGTCATACGCAACCACAATCCTGACAGTAGATTCTCAAATGTCCAGCGACGACTCGGTGGGTATTATAAAAATGCTCCCTTAAACAATCATTCAAACACCTGCCAGTCTGTCCTACATACTCCTTACTACGCTACTTATGTAGACCAGACTGGCAGGTGTTTGAATGATCGTTTAAAGGAGCATTTTTATAACACCCACCGAGTCGCCACTGGAAATTTGGAAACCCACTGTCCGGATTGTGGTTGTGTAGCACATTTGAAAATTGTTCCGTAATAGCTAAGAGTCGAGAACCATTGACAAGAGAAATAATGGAAGCGCAAAGAATAGAGCATCTGAAGAACAAGTGTGTAAGTAGTCCTTCTATAGTGCTGTCGACCAAAAAGCTCCAATTTCTATCTTAAGGATAGCAGTAAGGGAGAGGGATGACTTGTAAGGGCTTCCTATTTTCGCTTTTTCTTTTTTTTTCTTGTATTTTGTGCTATTTTTCTGCTTATCACGTTCTGGAAAGTCAACCCAGACGTTGAAGAGAAGAACGAAGTAATCGAATACACGAGTTGTAAGTTCAGCGCGTGTGCTTGTCTTCCTGAGTATCTGGTGAGCGATTGTTTCTCTGCGCTGTCACCATAGAATATGGTTCACCAACTCGCCCAAGCATCCATTCTATCAGTTATGCAACATTATAATGACTCTGAAAGTGCGACCACCTACAGGGTGTATTCACGCAAGTCTTGCAAGTGTTGAATTGTAGGTACAGCGCTCTGGTTTTGTCCATGTGCGATATATGACCGAATACCACAGAGACCAAAATCTCTCCGAAAACTAATGGGCGTGGTGGCAAGCGGCAAGAGTGGCACTGTTCACCACTCTTTCCATTTGTTTGTGTTTGTGTGTTGTTACTAACAAGCGCACCAATGGGAAGGCTTCAGCCATTATTGGCAACACTAAATAAAGAAATACAAATACAACACACACAGCAAGACTGGATGGAAGTAGTGACGCACTTCTGTTGGGGTTCTGTGGATATGTCTACAGCGTGTAGTTGGTCAGCCATTTCAAAGTTGCGATGCGTCGCTCGCTGTAGATGAGCAATTTATCCAGTGCAGTACGACTGCTAGCCAGGGGTCTTCAACCTGCACCACGCAGTAGTGATACACGACCGCATGCCGGTACAATGCTCATCCAGATCGAAATGGGCAGACTGGGGATCGAACCCAGGGTCCCTGGGTTTTGCAGCGCAAGCTTTGGCTCCACGTGCTCCAAGCTGGTGTGTGCTAGCCCAGTCGGCCACTGATCCCCCAATGCAAGGCAACGCAACACACTTCTGTTGTAAACTCAGCATTCCGCTTACGAATGAAATGCGCGATTCCCCTACAGGCTTTCATTCCACGTGCGTGGCATCAAAATTGCTAAAGGCCAGCCCATAAATACAGTCTGTGTTAAAAACAATCCTAGCAGCAATAAATTGCTATTATATTGCTCAATATATAAGCACCTTACCATGAACAGCCTTGGCAGTCTTCCATGAAGCCAGGATTTCAGCAGAGGAGACTGTCATTCTGTGTCGTCTCAGGACAGTCACATCAGGATGGCGAAAGTGAATGCCAACGTCTAATGGGGAAAGGCTGCAGTAAGTATAAAGATGAAAACACAGATCAGACATATGATAAAAATATCATGGACCAACTTGAAAAAAAAAGTGCACAAAAAGACAATGACAAAAAAACAGGAACATGTAGGACACAGACACGTGCACATTCGCAACTCGATCTATTGAACACAAAAGAAAAGAAGTAAGAGGATGAGAGAAATCAGAAAGGCTGTGCTCGGAGAATGTGAGCTTCAGGAACCGAGGCGTGAGGCAAAGATGTCAGGTAGATTGTTCTGTGGACACTCTAACAGCCATGCACTAAGGTGGTGAGTTCATTCTGATTGAACATCTTGAAAAATAGCACACAAAAAACAAGGAATAAAGGAGAGGAATACATACACTACATATGAGTGCAGACACCCAACACAGAGAAATTAGAAACGAAAGAAAATAAAGAATGCGGAAGGAGCTTTAGCAAAAGTTTGAACAGGTCCAAGTGGAACGTGCTAATTCACCCATATGCATACGATTGTAAAAACGATTCCCTCGGCAGCACAGGTAAAAGACGGATGTGCGGACACATTGGTCGCTCATACTACGAATAATAAAGGCCTAAAATAATTCTCTTGTATGTTTTTTAGAGTATCTGCTACTAATTACTCACGTTTTTCCTAAGGATGACATACACGAGCAATGTAAACAGTGCATAGGTAGGTGACAATCCATCATAGATTTTAGAGAGAGATTGAGCTGTCTTTATGTATTAGCCATCCATCTGTTACCTTAACTGACATGGAAATTATGTTTTTTTAAATCTGCTCTTTCTAACAGATAAAGCAGCGCGTTCCACTTGGGCCTGTGCTCGAGCTCCGTCCGCATTCTTTATTTCTTCCTTCTCTGATTTGTGCGAGTTCAGTCTGCACTTGCATGAGGTCTACGTGTTACTCTCCTTATCTTCTTGACATTTTGCGAACTATTTTTCAAGGTGTTTAATTAGTACCAGCTCACCTCCTTACTACAATCACACAACAACTAAAAACAATTACAGCTTACACCATTCGCTAAAGGCAGTACCAAACGAAAAAACCGGGACTGGGTGAGGTATGTCTAACACTATATACTTGCACTGAACAAAATATAGATACCAAAAACTGGCCAGACACTACCTTAATTCAGGACATGCTTGTAAATTTCCCCAGAAGCTTGTAATACTTGATAGCCTCTAAAAAAACACCAGTGGGAAGAGAATAAATGCTTCACCATTTGAAGCAGCCTGAATGTTTCTGGAGGTGTGAAATTCGTTGCACGTGCGTTGGATCATACGAAACACGTGTACAGCAAATGATCTTTAGAGCTCCACATTTCGCGAGGAATAAGTGCCGGCGTCAAAAATTATTTCGCGGGCACAAATATTTACGATCGGAAGTGGTATGCTATGCATTAATTACCATGGGGTGAATTCATCGCAGCACCAATTTTGGGCAATTCTTTTTTGATTACGAATCGCGAAAATGAAGTCGTTTGCAGACGACTGGGCGGCGGAAGCTACGGGCTTGCACAATAAATCAATCGCTGCTTTTTGTCGGGTCCAGCACTACGCACACAAGCACGGTGAGTAGCGTCGGCGATGGAGGGGCACCGCGCTCTTCTAGACATTCTAGTTTACCAGTAAACAATACGGCGGAGGGAGGCAATCAATCAACCCCCCCTTCCTCTCCCCCCCGTCTCCCTAAGAGTTCCGCGGCTACTGATGGAGCTTGAGCAAGTACACAACTTCTGCATCGGAGAAAAAAGAAGAAAAACAGCCTCGCATAACATCATTCGCGCGCAATTAGTAATACTGGTAAAAGCAAGCGATCTACAGACAATAACAAACCTTTTGAATGCAGGAAATAATCTAGCCCTAATGAAGAGAGAAGCGAACTTACTTCGGATCCCGTGCCATGATCTTGGTTGTTGAGCAGATCTGACGTAGTTCCACGTCTCACAGTCGCTTCTGTCTTTTTCGGACACATTTGAAACTAAGGGGAACTCCACGCATCACGACTAATCGGGAAATTGGACCGTTAGCCGGTCGTGAACACAGGCATTCAAACGCACACGGCCGGCAAAACGTGCGAAACATAGGCCGTTGATTCGATGATATTGTATTCGTATCTTCAACACGTTTGAAATAAAACGTTCAACAAGCCGCCTTATAAAGCTAATAAAATATCCAGTAATAATAAATTATTGCGCACGTCAATATTACTACAGTATTATAAATAAGTCCTGAATACGTAGCAAAATATTAAACACGAAACTAAAAGTACAATAGTTCGAGACCAATTCAGCAAATATGCAACCTTCTAAAAAGTGAACGAAGATCGGCTGCGGGTTAAAGTGCTTTTCTGCTGGACCTGTGGTTGTGGGTTCGAATCGCAGGAAGAACGCTTTAATTTTTTTTCGGTTTAGTTTTTATTATTTTAAATATTTTTCTCACCTTTTTGAATTAGTTTTTATTATTTTAAATATTTTCTCAACTTTTTTTTAAATATTTTCTCACCTTTTTTCTAATATTTTCTCACCTTTTTTTAATTAGTTTTTATTATTTTTAATACTTTCTCACCTTTTTAATTTTTATTATTTTAAACATTTTCTCACCTTTTTGAATTATTTTTTATTATTTTAAATATTTTCTAGTTTTTGCAGTCGTCGGTACCGTGCTTCAGGGTAACAATCACGCAGAAGGTGAAAATAAGAAGTGCGAGCCCAAGTTTCAATTGTTGCAATGCACAAACCGTGGCCCTATTGTTTTGCCGGGATAGTTCACCCCATCCGTGCTAATATGTGGGTCAGTGTAGTAGGCAAACAGCGCAAGTCCTGTCAATGAAGAAAACAATTTAATTATATTAATGAGCATATTGCGAGCAAAATGGGAAAATGTGTAAGTGGTAAACTGACAGTGATGCAGCCGACGTTTTTCTGAAATCGGTCATTTTCACTCACTATTGAAACAAAAATACCGCCATTTTAAGACAGTAATTTAGCTGAGCTCAAAGACTATGTATTAAGCACATCTCTTAATTTTCGGACTTCCGGAAAGTTGTATTTAATTTTTATTCTGGCAGATCAGTGCTATCCCCCGCATGCCGTGTCAGTTTTACTTTTTTATAAGGCCTATACACGTTTTTATTCCTGAGATCCAAGTACAGCGCAGATAATTAAACTAGCTTTCAGAAATGGTATCGTTCGGCGTTGGAATATTTATTTTTCATAGCGTCAAGGGCAGTGTGAACATCCACAACGCATTGCTGCTTCTCGCTTTTTTGCGTTAAAAAAAGTTTTTATGTTCGCGTTCCTCTGGTACGGTATGTCGTATAACATAAGCTTTCAAAGAGACAGATATTGTTTGGCTATATGAACATTTGAAATATTTCTGTTGTATGATCGTAACTACCACAGAAAAGAATCGATTCCTGCCTGAAATGGCACATTTTCACAATCAATTTCACACTCTCGTAGCGTCATAAGCAATAAACACATCTCTTACTTTTCTAGTTTCTGGAAAGTAATGTTTATTATTGTTTTTGTAACTCAAGGCACATGCTCAATCATACCACGTGTTTTTTATTTTTTTTATTTTTAGGCTTCGCTATAGCGTTTTTATTTTTTATCAGAGCCAAAGTTGTGCGTATACCACCGGAATAAACTAGCTTCCTGAAAGAAGTATTGTTTGGCGTTGCAAAAATTATTTTTCGTGGCGTAGGTGGTCAGATTCTCAAATCCTGGACTGCAAATTTTCTTCACCGCACTGTTTTTTCTCGCGTTTTCGCGATAAAACGCGTCAGCCTTGACATGCTGGGATCAAATGCGGCAGCCACGGCAGTCATTTACGAAGGATTGATCAACGCAAACATTTCCACTCGCTATTCATGAATTGCCGCAGTTCGTCAGAACTTCAATGACTTGACTGCATAGTGAAAAAGGCAAAAAATAAAACGATGCCGGTCAGTAAACGCAACTTCCATGACGGGGCTCGCCAGCCTGAACAGCAAAGCGCCGATACCGGCCAGTCACTGAACTTCCATGTAAATACTGGCCATCAAAGACAGCAAAATAGCGATGCCGGCCAGCAACTTTTTGTTTTTGTTTTAAGAGCATAATTTGTTGCAAGGTCTTTAACAAAAAGGCCGTGTAGCATAATTTGGAGAAGAATTTTATATTGTCACAAAAACCACGACTATTATTGACTCTACTACAGCAAGTGTGTTGGCGAGGACACTCACATTACATACCTATATTGATGAAAGCCCTTGAAATTGCATGCATGTGCACCATAATAAAATGTTGAGCATGAAGGCATTATACAAGGAGACCGCAGGAAAGCTATCAAAGATAGTGAAATGACACTTTCCGATTGTGCGTACATCTTGCTGTGGCATCGAGTTAGTTTTTGTTTTTGTTTGTTTTATGTGGTGAAAATTATATAAAAAAGGTTATTTGACAGTTATCAGGAATATATTTTAAAAAATAATTAAAAAAGAACAAAACGCAGTTTAAGCGTAATAATGAACAAGTATTGCAGAGTGCATAGAAAAAGCTAGATGGAATTAGATGGCGATGACATGCGCAAAAATCACCGTGATGTCGCCTTTTTGGCGCCGCGTATCAGCTCGTTGTCTTCGGCGCTCTGAGTTCTAATCGATGCAGCCCTTACGGGATCGGGATGGATTGTTTGAAACTTGATGTTTCAACCGTACGCGTGAAAGTCTTCGGCATCAGACGGCTGATCCGATTTTCTTTTGAACAAGATATGGCAAAGTATGGTTTGTGCAAAGCGGATATTTTCAGTCTAGACTTCATCCAATTTGCCTTTGAACCTTTGAATCGTCCAATTTGCCTTTGTGTGTCTGGAATTCCTTCAATTGTAGTTTTAACCGGAATCCCAAAGTCACGGTTTGTGCGAACCGGAGTTTGTGTGTCCGGATTGCTTTCACTATGACTTTTAACCAATTAGGAAAATCACAGTTTGTGTGAACCGGAATTCGTCTGTCCGGAATTCCTCCAATTTGACTTTGAACCGGATTAGGAAAATCACGGTTTCAGCGAACCGGATTAGGAAAATCACGGTTTCTGCGAACCGGAATTTGCCTGTCCGGGATTCCTCCAGTTTGACTTTTAACCGGATTCGAAACTTCACGGTTTGTGCAAACCGGAAGGTTCCCCTCCGGTTTGACTCCGGTTTGATATTAGTCCGGATTTTACTTTCCGGACTGATTTCAAAGCGTTATTTTTGCTAGGGTAGAAGCCGTTCTTGACGTCGTTCTAGAGGTTGTCCTAGAAGTCGTCCTAGACGTCGTCCTCTAGGCGTCATTCCTGACACCGTCCTAGACGTCGTCCTTTAAGGACACATGCAAAGAGGAAAAAAAATCATCTTTTTAAACAGCTTAGATGGAAAAACGCTATCATAAAACGATTTTACAACGAAGAAAAAAATTTTAGAGCTATATTTACCCCGCAATATGAATTTGTAGTTGGCGCCCGCGGGCGCCGCGGAAAAGTGGCCCTTATTTATCACGTGACGGGCCCATATTTGTCGCGTTGTGCTTGCGCTCTTTCGGAAGCTTCCTATGGCCTCTAAAAGTAACTTATTAATCTTTGTTTGAAGTATAACAAAAAAAAAACTAATATTAATAAGTAACTTTTAGAGCCCAAAGGAAACTCCTGAAAAAGCGCAAGCAGACGTGATAGACCTGTGCGCCGGTCAGATGACGGCGGCGGCGCCCCGAAGCAGACGAACTTGTGCGGCGGTGGCGACGGCGGCGTGGAGAAACGCGTTGACGCGGCGTCAAACGGTGCTCAGCGTGCGGCGTCGGCGTGACTTTGCGGCGGCGGTGACGCAGGGCGGCGGCGGCGCAGGGAGGCTAAACACAGGCCTACCGCGTGACCAGCGGCGGCTCCCGCGGGCACCAACTACAAATTCGTATAGCGCCGTAAATATAGCTCTAAAAGTTTTTTTTCTTCGTTGTAAAATCGTTTAATAATATCCTTTTTCCATCTAAGCTGTTTAAAAAAAATGTTTATTTTTTCCTTGCGTGTGTCCTTCAAGGTCGTCCTTGAGGTCGTCTGACAAGTCATTCGAGGCCTCGTCCTAGACGTCGTCCTTGACTGGCTTTCGCCTTCCTACACTTAAACAGTCTTAAGTTTACTCGTGCTATTTTTTCTCTCATTTTCAATTATTCAAACTGTTGTGGAAGTTTGATGTGTATACTGTAATTATGTATTATAAAAAAAAATTTGTTAGCTCTTTTTTTTCTTATTTCATGTCCCCAACACTACCCCTCTTTCCTTTGCGAAGAAGCAAATCAGATTTTTATCAGGTTGATCTCTTCGTGACTGTAGATAAACAACTATTTCTCTTTCCCTTCAGCGCGATAAATTATTCCCCCCCCCCCCCAAACAAAAAAAATCCTGGTTACGTGCCTGGCCGTTATATTGAGCTTCCCCCCCCCCCATCTTCCGTCTGTGGACTAGGCGCATCTGCATTTAACTCGGGTTTAATTATAGTAAAACAATTTATTTGTGCACTCAACGGGTTGCTGTTTAGTTTGGGTTCAAATAATAAAAGAAAGTCGATCGCGAAATTCTGGGAAAGGAATTGCTAGCAATGACGTGCAAGGCTCGTCACTCAAGCAGTGAATTGGACCATCTAGGTCAGTGAACGGTCTTTATCGAAGACGTTCTGTGAAGGGTTCGAACTGGACTCGAAGCACGTGATCATATCCCAGTTTGCCAGGACCATTGTCATTCGGGTGAAACTATCGGTACGGGAAACCCTAATATGGCGGAAATTTATAATTGATTATGAGTACACAAGATGGTACTTTTCTTTTTGTAAATGGCCTTATGGTAGCCCCGTGTAAGGATCGGCGAGGGCTCCGCGGGTGGGCCGTTAGCACCAGGGAGACTTGGCTGGTAGGAAAGCGTTGGCGTAAACACTTCCCTTGGTGGGCAACCTCTAGAGACAGGCTTACTTTACGACGCGAGGTTCGGAACGCGCGTTCTCTGCCGAGAAAGACGGAGCGTGCGTTTTGGGCCGGGAGAACGCGGTGGTTCTGGCCGGCACCGTTTGCATCGGTGCAGTCTTTCTCGCCCGGGTGTGGGGAGTCACGGCAAAACGGTAGCATCAGACCGCGTCTGGCAGAATGAATGACGGGATGGCTCACTTAGTTGGCGCTGTCCACACCATGGTCGGCAGTCTGACTCGCCTTGCGAGTTCTAGAAATAGTTTGCTTGCATCCGACCCCACCTGACCTTCGGCCGTGAGATATATGCAGACGGTGGGTTCTCACGCGGGAATATAAGCAATTGCCCCATGGTGAGAAAGTTAGCCGATTGGTTGCGGCCTTTTGGACAGTGGGAAACGCCTGCTTGACAAAGCGTCGAGGATACGCCGGTCCACTAAAAGGGGATGGAACGACGAGTGACTTCGACGGGAAACGCAGCAAGTGAGTTTCGTTCGTGCTGGAGCTCGAGAGCTAACGCTCCGGAATCGAGCCCGGTCATGGGATTTCGAGGGACATTTGTCCCCGTAATCGGGACGTAATCCCACGAGCCAGCCAACTCCCGAGCTTAAAGGGGCTATGCAACAATTTTTTTACTTTGCGCAAATACCGCTTAGAACGGATCCCTGACGTTAATGACCTATGAAACACGCCTTCGTTTTTCACCCGACGCATTAGAAGTCCCAGAAAAAAATTAAAAAACAACGAGCAGCGTTCACGCCCTCAACTCGCAGCCAGAACAAGCGGCCACGTGATCTGGAGCCGATTACATGCCGCCAATGTTGATCATAGCCACGCGCTGGGGTTGGCAAAGCACAGGACACGCGCTGAGTTCCAGACATTGTTATGGCTCGGCTATTGTCGTCGTTGCAGCGATTGGACACGGGCCACTACTCGAATGCTTCTCGAGCCATCAATTATCACGAGCCTAAATCGAGTGCCCACGCAATGCTCGGGTCCAATCTATGAACCGCATTCAAATATCGTCATACGGGTGTACTGCGATCCCCGCGTTACGTCATCGAATTTTGCAAGGGAGAGATTGAATGAAAATGATCGCTTTTGTCCTTGAAATTACACCGCAACAAAGGAGTTTCTTGGCCAGTGGCATTGCATGCGAGTATCCTTGAGTCCCACTAGTGCCAGTAAGCTCGTGTAAAGTGAAAAACATTCCAATTGAATATCGTTGCACAGCTCCTTTAAATAAGCTAGTACCCGAGCACCTCCTTCCCAGCCCCGTACAGGGGAAGTTAGCTTTTCGCAGTATTGTTTCTCTTTGTAGTTTCATTCGCTACAAAAGTGTTAAATTTTTTATTGAAAAGTAATTCCCAAGTTCAACCGAATTAGTCGTCGACGGCCAAGAGAAGCAAGTTCGTCTCTGACAAGACCCACCCAGCTTCCCACAACGAAGTCCGTCACCCCATGCGGACCTGGCAAGCCGCACGGCATAAGGTGACCGAACAAACGAACCCGTACTCCCCGGCACATTTCCGGTTCACGTATATTTCCTAATTTATGAGTCCTATTTTTTTAATCATAAGAGTCAATTATTCCAGACAGTGCTATAAGTAAGTTGCTACCTCCAAAAAATTGCGTGTTTATTTGATTTCGCAAATACTCCGAAACCCGCCGCCTAGTTCAGAACCGGAATGCGGTGAGGGTCTATTTGCATACTTGTGCCACCACGTTTCAACTCAGGCCAGAAAGAGCGAATACCGGGTGTTTCACCGAAAATCGGCCACAAGATTTCCCTACAAAGCACAAATCGCAAATAAAATTCTACTTGCTAGTTACTGCAATGTGGTCAATTTAGTGACGTGCCTAGCGGTTCGCATAATTTAGCCACTAATTAGTTTTGCATATAACAGGGCTTCGTTAGTCAAACATTGGCATACGAATACAATGAAAGCTTGTAATTCAGCAGCATACAAAGCTTCGCCCTCGCTCGTGTGATTCAAAAGGTACTTTATTGAAGCGGAAAATATCTTATACACATTGGCACTTCCGTGCTCGGTTCCTACTTCGGCACATCTCGAAATCACTATATATAAACTATTGCTTACTGAAACGCGTGTTTGTAGTATCTTCCAGTTACTAAGCGGTTGTAGCATTGTTGCAGCGCACATTGCATTAAGCCGCAGTTGTACTGCTCATGCATAGAGATGTAAAGGTGTTGAAAAAAACGGAAAAATTCGGAAAAAAACGGTTTTTTGTGTTTTTTTCAAAGAGCCAAAAGTCGAAAAAACCTTCAAAATTTCCATTCACATTTTTGCTTCACAGTAACACTATTTTGAGCAGTCCTACTTTTGATTTTATTTTAGGAAAACAATAATGGGACTCAAATAAATAGCAGACAATAATTGAAGTTGTCATTTTCAAATGTAAAAGCTCTGTAACTCTTTGCAATGGCATTTATATATTTTGTTTCGTCGAAGTGGTAAATTATCGACGATTTTGACGATGTGTTTCACGCGCACTTCAACATTTTCAAACATCTTACTTTGTGGAAATTGTCTACTGCAACCAATTATAAGCTATTTTTATTACTACAAACCATCACACGGAACCGCGAGAAATTGTGGGAGAAAATCTTTTTTTTTTGTTTGTTACATCAGAAGGCTGAACACGTAAAAAAATATCAAAATTTCTATTCACAATTATGTTTTCACAATATCACGTTTTGTGCAGTTCGGGTTTTGGTTTTGTTTTGCGAATACAAAGCGTACTTCAATGAAGTACGCTTTGAAGTACGCGTCTACGGAGATTTGCAGCACTTTGGGAGTCTGCGAAGCACGTGGAACCATCCACCTGGTGGCAAGGACTCTGCACTAACCAGCCATTGACACCCCTGGCATGTCGGCTTTTGCAGATTCCCCCATCATCTGCAACGTGTGAACGAAACTGGTCTCAGTTTTGGAATGTACACACAAAACTGCGCAACCGGCTTGCAGGTGAACGTGTGAAAAAACGTGTGTATGTGCACTCGAATCTGGACCTGAAAAAATCTTCGACCGACGTGAACGCGAGTGTTCCTCTATCCAGCGATACCGACTCGGAATAACAAGTGCTCGGGGACATATGCAACGCTGTTTAGCCTTACCAAAATATGGTATTTCTGCTTGGTAAGCTGTTGATATTACATACACCTTAATTTGAAGTATTTCTGATATTGAAACTTCCCAAATGATCCTCCCTTATCATATTGTGTTGATGTCATAAATGCGTCCACGCAGCAATCTCAATTTTTCCGAAATATCCAATTTTTCCTAAAAAAAACCTGAAACAAAAACGTTTTTTTTTTTTTCGGGCCATGCCATATTTCACATTTTACATCTCTATTCATGCATCATACAAAAGACACGGTGACAGCTGCAGACATGATGACAGAAAATCTGCGGAAGTGCCTCAAGCTCAAGCATGTTCGAAGCCTGTTTGTTATGATGATAATGCAATTAATGCAAAGGTGCAAGCAAGCTGGACGAGATTGACCATAATAATCTCTGGAGAAGGGGAACAAGGCGGACAAAGCAGAAACACAAATCTCCAAACACAGCTGGGTGACTGGTGCACGACCGAAAAAATCCACCTGGTCCTGGTATCAGTTGGTAGAGCACTCCACTGGAAATAGAGACGTCCCTGGTTTAATCCCATAACTGGGTGGAGTTTCTCGGTCACGTACCAATCCTCTAGATGTGTTTGGTTTTTCTTTTCTCCATAAATTATTATCGTCATTCTCGTCCAGCTCGCTTGCACGTTCGCATTAATTGCATTATCATAATAACCTTAAAAGCGCAGGCCGTTCACCCTTGTTGGTGTTAGACCGGCGGCAGGTGATAAAACCCTTTTGCTCTACTGACGTCTAACTCCTGGTATCAGTTGGTAGAGCGCTCCACTGGAAATCGCGATGTCCCTGGTTCGATACCAGGAGCAGGCGGATTTTTCGGGTCGCGCACCAGTCACCAAGTTGTGCTTGGAGGTTTTTGTTTGACCTTTGTCACCCACGTTCCCCTTCTCCAGGGATTATTATTGTCCTCCTTGTCTAGCTCGCTTGCACCTTTGCATAATTAGCATTATCGGCATAACCTTAAAATGCAGGCCGTTCACTCTTGTTGGTATTGGACTCGTGGCAGCGCAGAAAACCCGTTTGCCCTACTGACGCCTAACTCCTGGTATCAGCTGGTAGAGCGCTTGTAGGTTTCTCGTCCGATTCCCCGGGCCCCTGTCTCCGGATGAACGTGACACAGCAAACGCATAGCTCTCGGCAGAAGGGTTTATTCCTCTCACATTCTGCTGGGGGGGTTTCGGGATCGGGACAGGTGATCAAGGAAGCCTGGAGGGGGTGCGCCGCCACTGTTTGCTGCATGCCGATCATCCCAGCGGTGCTAGTCCACACCGCATCCTGTGGACGTCGCAGTCGAGGGTCGAATCCGGGCTCTAAGTCCGGACTATGTCACCAGGCTGTCGCCCGAGCTGTCGCTCGAGCCGACGTCCCGTTTCCCGCTCAAGAGTCCCCCTCCAATCTCCCGTCGTCCCAGCTTTCCTCGTTCTTCCCGCCGTCACCGCGCACCAGCACGGCGGGAGCCTGTTGTCTCCCATCGTGGGTGGTCTCTCGCTGGAGCTCCCGTCCGGCTCTGCCATAGCACGTGCAGGTCCTCGGGCGCCGACGCTGTCCGGGAGAGGGGTTCTAGGATGCCCACCACCGACACCGCCAATGTCTTCAAGATGGGTTCCGAGGGAGGAGGCACTCGGGCACCAAACGTCAAAAGCGCCGTCCTCGCCACGGAGGCAACCGAAAACGAGTCCTCAGGCGCCGGCGTCCGGTTGTCGACCAGAGGGGGCTGATGAAACCCCTCCCGCTTCACTGGATATGGTGAGGTCCCTTGTTCGATAACCGCACCAGGCGGAGTTTTTTGGTCGCGCACCAGTCGCCTAGCTGTGTTTGGAGATTTGTATTTGTCCTTTGTCCCCCTTGTTCCCCTTCTCCAGGGATTATTATCTTTATTCTATCCAGTTTGCTTGCAGCTTTGCATTAATTGCATTATCATCATAACCTTAAAATGCAGGCCGTTCACTCTTGTTGGTTTTAAACTGGTGGCAGCTGATAAAACCCGTTTGCTCTACGGAAGTCTAACTCCTGGTTAGCTCAGTTTCTAGAGCTCTCCACTGGAAATGGAGACGTCCCTGGTTCAATACCAGGACCAGACAGATTTCGTCGGTCGCGCACCAGTCACCTAGCTGTATTTGGAGGTTTTTGTTTTTCCTTTGTATGTACGTCTTGTTCCCCTTCTACACGGATTAATATGGTCATTATTGTCTCGCTCGCTTGCACCTTCGCATAATTAGCATTGTTTTCATAACCTTAAAATGCAGGTCGTTCACCTTTGTTGGCATTAGACTTGTGGCAGCCAATAAAACTCGTTTGCTCTACTAACGTCTAACTCCTAGTATCAATGGGTAGAGCGCTCCACTGCAAATGGAGAGATCCCTGTTCCGATACCAGGACCAGGCGGAGTTTTTCAGTCGCGTACCAGTCACCTATCTGTGTTTGGAGATTTGTGTTTGTACTTTGCCCCCTTGTGCCCCATGTGCGGGGATTATTATCGTCATCCTCGTCCAGCTCGCTTGCACCACTGCATTAATTGCATTATCACCATAACCTTAAAAATGCAGGCATTTCACACTTGTTGGTATTAGACTGGTAGCAGCCATAGATTTATTATAATGTACGCTAGAGGTTCAACTGGCGCTAGTGTGCTGACGCAAATTGAAGCAGATAGCAACCAGTCGAAAATTGACTTCCGGTAATGCATTTCTATGGGAAAAAGTGAGTGCATTTTCTCCCTGCGCTCGATCATAAGAGCAAATATCCCGAATAATTTGTACGGACTAGGTAGCTTGGAACATTTCTCAGCCAGGCCGATGAAAGAATTGGTCAGTTACGGCGTTTTTCTTTCGAATTCATCGCATTAAAAACGGTGCTAAAACGGCTTCATACGTGCACTAATGTGCACTGTCGGACACTATTAGCGCGAACGCGGCGTCGGCGATTTCCAGCATGGGGGATATACATGCCAAACGAACGAAGGACATCTGGAAAATCAAGAGCAACGGCAAGAACTACGCAGTAACACTGGATCAGTAACTCGCAGTGCATGTACGATCAAAATAAATTGAAGGCCACGTAATCTATTCCGATTTTAAATAAGTAAGTACCGTTTTATTCTTTCTGCCCTGAGCGAAGCTGCTTGTTCTACCTTCAAAATATCACCCGCGCGCTCGATATCTTTGGAAACAAGTGCGCGATAAAAGCTGCCCGGCAGACAAAACAATACGAAGAGACACCTTTCATAGCCCACGGACTTTATTCTCCAAGTTTTGAAGGTTTTTATCCGTTCATGCACGACGGGGTCATTTTCATATAGTGACAGGACTGGCATATTATCAATATACAAGTGTCACCGGAATGCTGGCAAGCCTGAACACACTCTATATTCGTTTCGATTGTAATTGTGCTTTGAATCGTCGCTTGTTTTTACACACCTGCTGCGGAACACACGTTTGGGACTGAAATGCAGCGAAGTTAAATATCGTTCACTGATGAAGAAAAATACGCTAACTAAAGCAATTACACTTTTACAGTGTTAATCAAGGTACATGCTATTCGGTACGACCCAAATAACCAAAGTGCTCCGTGTTATTTTCCGGCGAAGAGACAAAATGCACGCGCGTTTTCCCATAGGAATGCACAGGAGCACCGCAAAAGTAGACTGGTTGCTGTCTGCTTCAATTTGCGTCACGGAAGTCGCATAGACACTAGCGCCAGTTGAACTTCTAGCGTACATTATAATAACTCTATGGTAGCAGCTAATAAAACCCGTTTCCCCTAATGACGTCGAACTCCGAGTTAGCTTGGTTGACAGAGCACTCCACTGGAAATGGAGGGGGCCCTGTTTCGAAAACAGGACCAGGCGGATCTTTTCGGTCGCGCACCAGTCACCTACACTGTAAAATGTTCGCCCCATTTCACGGCAAACGTTTCCGGTTCAATATTACAGGCTTGGCTTCCCGTAATCTAGGAATGAACCGTCTGTAAAAGATGAAAGCCGTTTGCAACTCCCTATAACGCCGAATTAGAGCGCAGCTCTTGAGGAGGAGGGGAAGGCACGGGGCGGTCAAGTGACCTGTGGGTCACGTGACCTCGGGAGGGGTCACGTGGCCTGGGGTCAGGTGACCTCGAGGGGGGGGGGGGGCGGAGAAAAGTTTCCCCTAAATTTTGCGGGAAAATTTTTCCGCTAAATTTAGTGGGAAACGTTTTCCGCTCAATTTAGCTGGGAAAATTTTCCGCTAGACTGCGGGGAAAATTTTCCGCTAAATTTAGCGGGGAAAATTTTTCGATAAATTTAGCAGGGAAAGTTTTCCGCTAAATTTAGCGTGGCAAATTTTCCGCTAGACTTAGCGGAGAAAATTTTCCGCTAGATTTAGCGGGGAAAATTTTCCGCTAGATTCAGCGGAGAAATTTTTTCGCTAAATTTAGCGGGGAAATTTTTCCGCTAGATTTAGCGAGGAGATTTACCCATGATGCACCGCGTGTACGCTGACGGCGACGGCGACGCCGCTCAAGCCGGAAACGGGCGCCTAAGAGCTGCGCTCTAAAACAAGGCAGGTAATTTCGTGAAATGACGGAACATCCGCTGCTCACATTATGGAGATTTATGCGTTTCCTCTTATTTACAGCAAAAGTTTCCGGTTCAATATTGCCAGTGTAATTTCCGGTTATCTAGAAACCGGACCGTCCGTGAAAACAAGGCATATATTTCGTAAAATAAGGGAGCGCCTCTAGTTCACATTATGGAGAGCTATCCGTAGGAAATATGACATATGTCCACACTAAATAACGAAGCACCATACCTTCCCGTTTCATTGAACGTAAGAGCTACGAGCCATCCGCACCAATCCTGCGCCTCCCATACATCAAGTGACTCCTCCGGCAGACCTCGGGCTCCGCCAAGGGAGTCGTCTGGTGTATCGCAGGTGCAGGAATGGTGCGGATCGATCATAACTTTGGTGTTCAACAAAACGGAAATATATAGCGCTTCATTATTTAGCGCGAACAGCTTCCATGTTCAGGCAAGCTAAAGACACATGAAGCTTTGGGGTAAACGACTGGCATAAATAGTTCACAGCTAAGTCATTTATTATATGAATTTGTATATTTTTTAATCCCAGACAAGGCACACAACAGTTCATGTTTTGCAAAAGAAATAGAGCACACAGCCTGTACTACACGTTGCCAGGAGTTTGTTTGTGTGAGATCACTGTCCCTATATATGACAGCTGGACAAACAATCCAATTAAAAAATCTAAGGCGTTTAGAAATCTCTGTAATGCGAAATTTGAGCGCAGCTCTTGAGGAGGAGGAGGAAAGGGTACGGAGGGGAGGAATTATGCTCCTCCATACCCTCCCCTCCTCCCCCTTAACAGTCTAAACGTAGCGGGGAAAATTTCTCCGCTAAATTTACAGGGGTAATTTTTTCGCTAAATTTAGCGCAAAAGACACCGATTCAATTTAGCGGGTCAAGTTTCCCGCTAACATTAGAGGGGATATTGACGTCATGTGATCTCAACACCAATTCGCATTCCTGTTAAATTTAGCGGGGCGGTTACGCTGACCGCGACGCCGACGCCGACGGCGACGCCGCGAAACGCGGAAACGTGCGCCTAAGAGCAGTGCTCTAAAAGTCTTGAAACAGTAGCTTGATTGAAAGGCGTGACTGGCTTTAAGTTTGAAGATATATTACATTGTGTTTTTCCTTGTACTGGCCGTCTAGATGCCCCTCCATGCTTTTGCTTTTGTTGTCCTTCAATTGAAGACCTCCTGGATACCTTTATGGTGCATGTAAGGCCGCCTTGAAATAAAGAGAAGAGGATTAGAAATCATTACACAATCAAAACTACAATTGAATACGACATATAAAACCAACCTCCCATAAATTGAACCGAAGTAAAACAATGAAAGACGTTTTCAATTCACTGTAAAGCCGAATTAGAGCGCAGCTCTTGAGGAGGAGGAGGGGAGGGTACGGAGGGGAGGGTATGCTCCTGCTTCCCCTCCGTACCCTCCCCTCCTTCTCTCTGGCTCCCCTCCCATTTAGCGGAAATGTTCGCTAAATTTCCTACGAAATTAAGCGAAATTTTCCCCGCTAAATTTAGCAGGGAAATATTCCCGCTAAATTTAGCGAGAAATTTACAGACATTTTTAAATTTAGCGAAAGTTTTAATGTAAAGTTTAGCGGGGAAATTTAACGAAAATTGGCTTTTTTCCAAACTTCAGATAGTCGGTAATATCAGAAATCATCCCTGACCCTGTTGTTATGGTTGGGCACACTTTGCTACTGGGCATTGTTATGGTTCGGCTAGTGTCGTCATTGCAGCGACTGGATAATTGCAATGACACGGGCCACTACACGAATGCTCGTCGAGTATTGATAATAACGAGGCCAAATCGAGTGCTTACGCAATGCAAGGGAACAATCTATGAGCCGCATTCAAATATCGTCACTGGGGGATACTGCGACATTCTGGTTACGTCATCAAGTTTTGCGAAGGAAAGGTTGAAAGAAAACGCCCCCTTTTAACCTTGAAGCTACACCGCAACAAAGGAGTTGCTTAGTCAGTGGCGTTGCGTGCGTGTATTTGCCTCGAGGTCGAACAGAGTTGCCACCGTGCGGCCGATGTTGGAAGCACTGCTATTGTGGATACCGCTGCACGTCGTCTGCTCTTGGCGCACGTTGCAATATGGATCCTCGCGACGATGAAGGCTTGTTTTCGGCTAGACTGCGCTATTTACGTTGTCAATGCTGGTTTCTTCGAAAAAATTGTATCGTTCCAGAAACACGCGAAGGCACTGTAGTTGTTATTGTGATGCTACTGTAGTTGTTGTTGTGATGTGGTTATTTGTTTCAATTTCAGTGCCATTGCATACTATTATGAAGTACATTGCCGACGGAAAGCGGTGCCTTGTCGAAGGCGAACAACTTGTGTATGCCGGGCACATTATTGAGTCCAGCGTTGTGGTTCCAACGACCACGTCGACGAGCGTACAGGTGCGGGGTTACGTACTGCAGTCGTCGGCTCTCAGCAAGGATCTCCACACTGTGGATTTTAAACTCACGAACGGTGCCACGACTGATGAACTTTCATGCACTCGCCCGGTCGAATAACTATTCTTTATAACTCCAACGGCCGGACACGCCTTTGACAGAATCGAACGAATCGCCCTCCCGATCGTTTAAAGCGCTGCATACGTAAAACCCTTTATTTTTACGATCCCAATTATTCGCAAATTAGTCATAGGATCCTATTCGCGACCGCTAACTCTCGCGAATTCTAAAGACTTGAATTCTGGCCTCAAAACAAGACAGGTATTCGCGTGCTTTTATTTTTCGCTAATTTTGTAATTCTTGAAAATATCGGCCCCGTGAAGAGTTTTGCAGTAGGCGCAGCAGTCATTTCGGAAAAGAAATGGTTCGAGCTTCGTACATCACCCATGTCCTTTAGTGAACTGTTAACCTTAGATATAATCATGCCGTTTTCATGTAGCGTGATTTGCCGTTGAAAATTTGTTTTTCAAGCGAAGTCGCACAAACCGTTCGTCACGCGGAGGGGAAGCAAAATGCAAGGAGTATAAACAAGTAATTGATTAAGCTCGATAGTCCCTGTTGCTCCTTCAGCAGATTGACCAGTTACCACCAGCCCTATTTACCGCGTACTTCCGACCGAACTTCAAGAAAATTGATCAGGTGCGTCCGACGCACGCAGGCACTGAGCGAGTCACTTCCGCTGCAGTCGATGCCTCCTTTAGTGTTGCATTGTGTAGGAGGGCTCGTAGGAGTGACAATTCTACGATGTTTCAAATAAAGGATTCTCACGCAGTAATAAGTTTGTGGCATTGGCATCCTCTCCAAGAACGCCGCAACCGGAGAAACCACACTAAGCACACTAAAGGCCGGTTCAGACACTTGCGTTTGAGTGCGTTTGACTGCGTTGCGGCGAGATCCAAAAGCGAGTCACCGGCACATCTGTGCTTCGTATGAAGCGTGGAATCCAATTCAAGGAATCTTCTTGGCACGCGACATAAGCAGCAGGGATGTCCTGGTGTCTCGCTGCCGCAACGCAGTCAAACGCAGTCAAACGCAACTGTGTGAACCGGGCTTAAGGACGATCACACTGCACAGCAGCGAGCGAGTATCAACGCGCATGCTTTACGCGTACTATACTTTGGGCCACTCGTGACACTTATCTAGAGAGTTTTATTTTTCCACTTACCTTAGTTGTCATGCGTCGCTGGTTTGAAGTCTTCTGCGGTGAAATGTGAAGACTTCGGCGGTGAAAAACCATCGCGTGATTAAGATCTCAACTTTGAGAGCCAATCTTTTCTCAGCACGCCAGCCGCTGGATAGCGGAGAAAATTGACTCCTACCTTGGTGAAATATGTATTGCACTGAGGCAATTAACAGTACGGGACCATTTTCTGTTGAAATTGCTTTCACAGGTTTACTGTATGAGGCAATAAACGCGATATCCTGCAGGTTCTTGGCCGCAACCGCAGATAGCCTGGGGCAGCCATTTTCCAATCCACACATTGATGATGATGATAGCGCAACAGTAGCGCTACCTTTAGTTCGATCTCGAGACGAATACTTGGGTCCCATATTCGCAGTAAGCTCGTGTAAAGTGAAAAACAATCCAAACGAATGCCGTTGCACCGCTCCTTAAAGCTTGAGGGAGGTTTATTTTCAAGACCGTTGATAAAACATGAGCATACAATCTGTGCCGGTGAGACAGAAAGATAATGTTCATAAAAACTTAATCTTGTTGGATGAACTACATAACAATATTTTCACTTGTCAGTACTTTTCAAAGATAATAATCAGTCACAATTTTGTTTTCAGCAAATAATAATTGATTTATGTGTTTGCGTCTATTTCGCGTCTATTACCATAGTGGGTAATAGACGCAAACTATATTACAGGAAAAAAGTGCTGTTTGTGCTTTTGTTGCTGATGTTGAGTGGCGACGTAGAAACTAATCCTGGTCCTGCAACTAAGGAACAAATGGAACTCCAACAATCTATGTTCACTGAACTGCAAAACGGTCAAAAAAGTGTCCTCGCGAAGTTAAATGTTATTGAAAGCAAGCAAACGGAAATTCAGAACAAAATAGAGAATTTAATTGCAAAAAACAAGCAATTTGAACAACAATTCTCAGAAGTTGAAGTAAACAGAAGAAAGCTGGAAGCAAGACTAGACGACCTTGAAAATCGGAGCCGCAGGACAAACTTTGTGTTTTTTGGCATACCTGATGACACAATGCGAGAGTCAAGGGAGGAGTTGGAAACTCTTGTTAGACGCATCTGTAAAGGTAATCTAGATTTTGATGTCACCTCAATACAAAGGGCCCACCGTTTAGGTACTTTCAAAGAACGTAGCTGTCGGCCGATTATAGCAAGCTTTCAAAATTGGAAAGAACGTGACAACATCATGCGCAACGTCTTTAAATTTAAAAACTCTGCTTACAGCGTTTCCGAGGATTTCAGTGCACTTGTCAGAGAAAAAAGGCGCAAGCTATGAGACTATTCCAAAGAAGAAAGACAAGATAAGAACAACAAAGTATATCTTACCTACGACAAGCTTGTTATAAACGGAGACAAGTACGCCTGGGATTTCGAACAAAGCATGGCTGTACTCGTTCGTAAAAAGGCTGCACCGATTCAGCAGGATTGACGCAGTGCGAGAAATATCTGTCAAAATGCCGCTTTATCAGATGTAGATGCCTCGGTTTTACTCGTGAACTTCCGTAGCATAAAAAATAAAGTGGACGATTTCTTATCTCTAGTCGAGACAATCAAACCCAAAAGTTATTATTAGAACAAAGAAATGGCTACATGACTCGGTTTCTAATTGCGAAGTTTTTCCCCCTGGTTTTACCGTATACCGCAAAGGCAGAAATGGACACGGAGGTGGTGTGTTTGCTAATTTCATCAGACTGGAGTAGCAGTGAACTAGTTTTTTCCGAAAACGACACAGAGTCTGTATGGTGTCATGTAGTTTTACCTAAGGGGACCACTTTAGTTTTCGGTACATTTTATCGTCCCCCAGATAGTGATGCGTACTCGATAGACAAACTGGGTGACTTGTTGACGACAATAATAGAGAGCGTATTCTCTGAAGCAGACTTCAATCTGCCAGGATTCAATAAGGAGTATTCACTGGGCGCCATATTTGTGGGTGATGTCTAGAGCGCATGCTCTGAACGAGCCCACATTAATAGGCTGCTAAGACCGGCAATCTTGAGGGTGCGGAATGCACGTTACAAAAGAACTGTGGAAGCTCGCCATCAGCACGCGCTCAGCAGTCGTGCACACAGCTATGGCCGCCAGTGAATACTTCCTATTGGTCTGATGTAGTTCTTGCTACGGATGGGCCCCGCGCTTACTCAATGTTTGCTTCCATGATATGTATATTTGGATTCGAACAATATGTTAAAAAACCGACATGAGGGAATTCTGTCTTGGATTTGATTCTATGCAATTATCCTGGTGTTGTATCTGAGGTCACTATACTTCCCGGAATAAGTGATCACTGCGCGGTTGTTGCTAAGCTCTCGGAGCCCGAAACGCGAAAGCAAGCGGAGTGTTCACGGAAAGTATTTTTGTACGACAAAGGTAATTACGACGCGATCGATGCAGAGCTTGAATCCTATTTTTATATATTCAGTCATGTATCAGAGAATAGTGACGTCGAAACTATATGGCATGCTTTTAGAAATAAAGTACTAGAGCTTGCAGAGGTGTATATTCTCTCGAAACAAATTAGAAAGCGTAAAAAAAAATAAACCTTGGTTTAATGTAGAAATTCGCAGACTTATTGGTAAAGCGTGACGTGCTTACAAAAACCTTTCCAAAAGTTGGTCAGTCCAAACTGAGCAAAAGTACAAAGAGATCAATAAGCTTCTCAAATAGAAAATAAAACTAAACAAAAAGTGTTTTTTGACAAGTTTAACAAAAATTCAAAAAGAAACCCCAAAGAATTCTGGAAGCTTGTTAACGCGAACAGAAAGGAAGACACTTCTATTCCTGCGTTGATAATTGATGGTTGTACAGTGGTGTCTGATAACGCGAAGATTGAATGCTTTAACTTGTATTTTAAGTCGGTATTTTTGGAAGACTTTCCGCATCTGGTATCTCCAGTGGCTTACCAAACACAGCAAAGCGTAATGCCCAGCATTACAATACCCATGAACGGTATCGTGAAGTTGCTGCGCGGAATTGATGCAACCAAGGACGTTGGACCTGATGGCAATTCCCCTGTTATTTTTCTTAAGTGCAGTGAATGTATAGCGCGTTATCTTTTTGCTTTTTGTTATATTCAGTGAATCTTTAAAGATGGGGATGGTTCCAATGGATTGGAAGATGGCAAACGTCACACCAGTTTTTAAATCGGGATCTAAAGCCAGTGTTGAAAATGATCGCCCTATTTCCTTACATCGATCTCATGTAAGTTGTTTTAACACATTTCTAGCGCGTTTGATGTTGAGGACGGAAGAGATGGCGCGACCGACTCCGAGCTTAGGTGAAAACGTTCTGTTTATTTTCTCGTGCCGCCGGGCTCGCATCGACGAGTTACGTCGTCGTTTTTTATCTGCGGCTTGGTAGGCCGATAAACCGCCACAGAACTCCCCCCCTAGAGCCGTCGCCTGCAGGTATGCAGCCTGTAAGGGACGGAGCGATCGAGTGGTTGCGGCAGCAGAAAGTGAGTTGGGCTGTTGCTGTTGGCGCTTGATATGAGCCGAACGACGTGGCAGAGAGCGGTGAAGAAGACAGCCTGCGCAAACCATGCAGAGAGTTGACGCTGAAGTCAGGCTTACGGAGCAATGCGGCAGCAGAGACAGGGCACAACGATGTGTTCGTGCTGTGCATCCAATGTGGAGTGGGCTCCATCGCAGCTCGGGCTCCAGGGGACATGGCGGTCAGCTGTGGGACCGATACAGCGTCATCCCCGGAGGTGACGCACCGAGCGTAGGGAAATTCATGACCAGCGATAAGGGGGCCCTGGTCGGTTAGCAAAGTGTCTTGTCAAGAACAGTGTGGTCCGCCGTGACTTGCCATGCCCCAGCGTGGCGCAGTGCGGCACGCCCCACATGTGGCAGCACGCGACCGTGCCAGGCCAGGGGGGCTATGTTGCGCTTTTTGGACTCCCAGGAGACTAGGGAGAGGGAAGTGACGTCAACAACGCAGCAAATGCAGATTGGATGTTGATTTTGTTTTCTTCTGTCAACATCCAATCTGCGTTTCTCTAGTCGTTGACGTCACTTCCCTCTTCCAAGTCTCCTGGGAGTCCAAAAAGCGCAACATAGCACCCCAGCACGACACCACACAGATAAGCACGACTGCCGGGGCGACACCAGCGACTGTGGCATTGGTGGAAAAAGCCAAAGAACGTTGACTTGCCGAGCCGGCAGGGTGAGGAAGGTGCTCGCAGCCCGTTGCTGGGAGATGCCGGCGGCAGACGCGACGGGGCAGAGGCAGTGTCGGAGGTTCCAGGGGTGCTATGTTGCGCTTTTTGGACTCCCAGGAGACTTGGAAGAGGGAAGTGACGTCAACAACTAGAGAAACGCAGATTGGATGTTGACAGAAGAAAACAAAATCAACATCCAATCTGCATTTGCTGCGTTGTTGACGTCACTTCCCTCTCCCGAGTCTCCTGGGAGTCCAAAAAGCGCAACATAGCCCCCCAGGGGTGCTATTTTGCGCTTTTTGGACTCCCAGGAGACTTGGAAGAGGGAAGTGACGTCAACGACTAGAGAAACGCAGATTGGATGTTGACAGAAGAAAACAAAATCAACATCCAATCTGCATTTGCTGCGTTGTTGACGTCACTTCCCTCGCCCTAGTCTCCTGGGAGTCCAAAAAGCGCAACATAGCCCCCCAGGGGTGCTATGTTGCGCTTTTTGGACTCCCAGGAGACTTGGAAGAGGGAAGTGACGTCAACGACTAGAGAAACGCAGATTGGATGTTGACAGAAGAAAACAAAATCAACATCCAATCTGCATTTGCTGCGTTGTTGACTTCACTTCCCTCTCTCTAGTCTCCTGGGAGTCCAAAAAGCGCAACATAGCCCCCCAGGTGCTGAGGCCGAGGGAGATGTGGTCTTGCATAATTGCCGAAATCGCAAGGCGTTGCCGTGTCCCGTGCCGCGGAGAACGTTCCCCTGGATGGCAGGTGCTCGGAGTCGATCATCACGTCCGGGTCACCAATTTGTAGCGCGTTTGATGTTGAGGACGGAAGAGATGGCGCGACCGACTCCGAGCTTAGGTGAAAACGTTATGTTTATTTTCTCATGCCGCCGGGCTCGTATCGACGAGTAACGTCGTCGTTTTTTATCTGCGGCTTGGTAGGCCTATGGACCGCCACAACATTATTTGTAGTAACCTCTACTGGTTCCTCGATTCAATACACTCTTTTTCCCCATCACAGCATGGTTTTCGAAGCGGCTACTCTTGCAACACCCAGCTGGTAGAATTTTATAATTATATATCCAAATCTCTAGACAGCTGGAAATATGTCGACTGCGTGTAGAAAAAAAAACAAAAAAACAATTGGGTTGTGTGTATGTTTATACAGCCTAGAACTTGGTCTGCCTCAACGGGCGACGAGTCTCCCAGCTGTAGATGAGCAATTTAGCCAGTGCAGTACAACCGCGAGCCTGGGGTCTTCAACGTGCATCACGCAGTAGTGATACACGACCGCACGCCGGTACGATGCTCATCCAGATCGTTTGAGTGCGTTTGACTGCGTTGCGTCAAGAACCGAAAGCGAGTCACCGGCACATCTGTGCTTCGTATGAAGCGTGGAACCCAATGCAAGAAATCATTTTGGCACGCGATATAAGCAACAGGGATGTCCTGGTTTCTCGCAGCCGCAACGCAGTCAAACGCAGTCAAACGCAACTGTCTGAATCAAGGCCCCTACGCACATTCGCGTTTGACAGCGTTCGAGTGGGTTTGACTGCGTTGCGTCGCGAAACGAAAGCGAGTCATCGGCACTTCTGTGCTTCATATGAAGCGTAGGATCCAACTAGAGAAATAGCTTGGCACGCGACATAAGAAACAGGGATGTCCTGGTTTCTCGCAGCCGCAACGCAGTTAAACGCACTCAAACGCTCTCAAACGTTAATGTGCGTAGGGGCCTTTAGGCTTTAAGGCCCCTACGCACATTCGCGTTTGACAGCGTTTGAGTGCGTCTGACTGCGTTGCGTCGCGAAACGAAGGCCAGTCACCGGCACATCTGTGCTTCGTATGAAGCGTGGAATCCAATTCAAGGACTCATCTTGGCACGCGATATTAGCAGCACGGATGTCCTGGTTTCTCGCAGCCGCAACGCAGTCAACCGCACTCAAACGCTCTCAAACGTTAATGTGCGTAGGGGCCTTTAGACTTTCGAAAAGCATTTGACACGGTCCCACATCAGTTATTGTTGTATAAATTGGCTTTGCTAAACATGGATCCAAACGTCTTGAACTGGATACGAAATTATTTAGAAGATCGAGAGCAGCGTGTTGTCCTTAACGATGCAATATCAACATCAACTCGGGTTACGTCAGGTGTGCCACAAGGGAATGTCTTAGGGCCTTTACTTTTTCTCATATACATCAATGACATCACCGAAAATATACAGTCTCATATTAAACAGTTCGCCGATGACTACGTATTATACAGGGAAATAAACACGTCAGACGACCTTGCCATATTACAAACCGACATAAATATTTTATCTTCTTGGTACAATCAATGGAAAAGGAGCCTAAATTTAAGAAATTCAAACATATTCGTTTCTCGAGAAGTAAGCTGCACGATTCTCAAAGCTACCTAATCAACGGGACCGTTTTGTGTATTGTATTCGAGTATGTTTACCTAGGAGTGCTATTTGCGGATTCCCTAAAATGGAACAGCCATATAGGACGTACAATCGGAAAGGCTAGTAAAATGTTTTATTTTATTCGCAGAATTTTAGATCTGCATCACGAAACGTTAAATAAACACTTTATTTTTCTTTGGCAAAAACAATCCTTGATTACGCGTGCGTTGTGTGGGGCCCTTATCACGACTTCCTTGTCAATAAACTAGAGAAAATTCAAAATCAGGCCGCGCGTTTTGTACTGAACAACTATGACCCTTATGCTAGTGTTACAGATATGAAAGCCATGCTGGGATGGGAAACACTCGATTGTAGAAGAAAACAAACTAAGACTAAAATTCTTTCACCGTGTCGTTCACAACAAAACAGGAATTGATAAAGCCACCTATCTTATGGAGCCATCCTACATCTCTTCCCGTTGTGATCAATTTAAAAAGGTCGTTGTTCCCGCTTACAGGACTGACAGTTTTGCTGATTCATTCTTTCTCAGAACCGCGAGAGAGTGGAACGACCTCCAGGAAGATATTCGCCACTTTCAGCGATGGTGGTACCACGGTGTGAGAATCGCGCTCCCTAGCTCCTGGATGATTGGCCTCATAATAAAAGGGCTTGCCTACACCTTCCTGACATGACAAAATAACGTAAGCTTCTGATACTGCTCGTATATAGCAAAACAAGAATTACTTACGCGTCGCAGACCCAGCCTCGTACCGCTATTCTAGGACGATCATCCAGATGAATGCTAGAGCCACTAAATGAGCTGCGTAGCTTATTTAGTGGCACTAATGACAGCCATTTTGATAGGCACCAGTGCGCCCCCTATAGGTCGTGAAAGTTGCGAATTGTGTCCATTGATGACAATGATGTTTTCTTTTTCCAGTTGTCATGATGTTTTCTTAAACCCCCCTACGATAATACCCACAGGGCGATGTAGGTACAATGTAAATAAATAAATAAATAAATAGATAATATTTCTCTAAGGTACTCAAATCTTAGCGGAATACAGTTAGAGCATCAAGATATTTACACTAGTAGCCAAACTCCTTCTTTAATCTAATTAAACGTCGCTGGTGAAATAAGTTGGCAACAAACTTCATTAACCTAAAGATAAATAAGATAGTTAATTCGTAGCCAACTATTTTCTCAGCCAAATATTTGCCAAAAAGTGAAGCATGTCTACCTAGTGAAAGAATGTAAATAAACTCAACTAAATCCTATACTCTACTGCGGATTTTGGCGGGCTTTTTCACATTTCAAAAGGTAAATTCCCGGTGTTTTTTTTTTAATTTATATTACACCCTCTTGAACTGTCTGAAAGAATAAAGGTCAATTTATCATGGGGTTTTCATTGACTTGTTTAAAAGCGAAGGAACATTAAAGATGGGCGACTTCGAAATGTCGCTACTGCTTTGGAACGAAGCGTTCTAAAGAACGACGAGAAAGTAACTTGTTCCTTTCAATAGTAGCGCGTTCGTTTTCAATTTAGCTAGATTCTTTAACCTCGGTAGCGAGTAAAGTACTCAGTGACGTTTTTATAAAATAATACACAACATTTGTGTTTTTTTATGTTTTTATAAGCAACATTTGCATATCACCATAACGCTCACAAGCAGAACGACTACTCCACTCAGTCGGCGGTTAGTTTTTCTGTCCCCTCAAGAACTACGTTTTCAAAATCCGCCTGCATTCACCTCTTTATGACTTTTGAACTTTTTGTAAGGACATCTTTGTATTATAACATTTACAATTAAGGAACTCGTTCCCATTACTGTTTAAAAAAGGAACGTATCGTTACATATACGTTACTTTTCTATTGAGATAATTACCATATTTAGTTTGATCAAACGAAGGTTTCTTTTATATCTATCTGTTCTATCAAATGGCAACATACGAATTTGGATGCCGTGATGGAAGGACACCAGGAGAAAAACACAAGCGGAAGCAAGGTTTCATTTGTTCATATATTCATCTTTCGGCGTTTAACCATACTCAAGTTTGTGGTGGGCGATTCTCCACATTGCACGAGCGTTTTACAACAATCTCACACGTTTCAATATAACCAAGTTCCTTGTTCGAACTTAACAACAGTTGCTTCTCGATGTTGCTGCCCACAAGACGAGCAAGTGGAGAAGAGGGTAGGGCTTTCGAAAGGTCAGTCTTGAATATACCAGTCCTCCGTGAAGGTCGGATTAGTTGTTCGGTTTGAAGGTGGGGGAGAAGGGAAGATGAAATAAAGGTTAATTTTTGTGTAATGTTAAAGTGACCAATGTTCGGGATATAGGGAACATTCGATGTCTGGTAACCTGTTCTTTTGTTGTAACTATTAGTTGTTGTTGTTTTTTGTGGAAGTTTAGTGATAGCTGTAGTCGGCCTTAGATTTCCGGGTGTATGAGGATTTGTGGAAGCAAAGAAAGTAGCTGAGTTGGAGACGTCCCTCTTTCTGTGTCTTTTCCTTCGACTAAACGTTTTTTGCTTTTTGTAGCACAGTCACGGGCACTGAAAAAAGAATCAATGTCCACTAGCTCTCCTGCACCCGATTGTTACCAAGCGCACAAAATAAACCCTGAGTTAAATAAAAAAGTAAACGAGATCCTGCTCTTCGTAAAGATATTGTTTTCATACTTTTCAGAATTTCCCACTTCGAAATAAAACAAAAATTACCCCATTGGACGAAAAAAAGGAACGCCGTTCGTGTTTTCGTTCCCGTAAAAATGTAACGAGTTCCCGTCCCAGTTCCAGCTATGCAAAATGGAACGGCGGCGTTCCTTTGTTCCTCCTAAAAGGAACGCGTTCCAGGAACGCCGTTCCTTGGAACGCCGTTCCGTACAACACTGCAGCATCGTGTGCGTGTCTTGTCCTGTGTAGTCGCCCAATGTTCAAGCTGCTTCACCACCATGTACCAACTATAGGGTGTATTCACTGGCGGCCATATCCGTGTGGGCTAATGCAGAGCACGTGCTGATGCCTAGCTTCTACAGTTATTTTGCAACGTGCACCCCGCACCATCAAGATTGCCGATCTTGGCAGCCTATTAATGTGAGCTCGTTCTGAGCATGCGCTCTAAACAGTGACCTCAAATATGGCGGCCAGTGAATACCCCCTATACTCTGTTTCACCTTATGATGTGCCGCAGGAAAGGCTACAAGCGCGAGCTCCTTGCTCTAGGGCACATCTCGGCGGCACAAGCTCTCGTGCGTTAAGAGTATCCAGCGCTATGAGCTCGCGCTTCTAGCCTTGTCCCCGGTACAACATAAGGTGAAACGGAGTACAGCTCAACTCAAACCGATAACTGCTTCGTAGGTTGGGCGCAAATATGAATGTGTGCGTACAGCCACTCCGTGTATACGCGGCGCGGGTTTATCTGTTTGCTAAAAGGACGTCGAGGACGACGTCCTAGAGGACAACGCCAAGCACCACGTCTAGGCCGACCTCTAGGACGGCCTTTAGGGCGATCTCAAAGACGACCTCTAGGACGACCTCAAACACCACGTCGAGGACGACGTCGATTAAGACGTCTAAAATGACCTCTAGGATGTCGTCTAAGACGACCTTTAGGGCAATCTCAAGAAAGACCTCTAGGACCTTTAGGACGACCTCAAGGACGACGTCTAGGGTGACGTCGAGGATGACGTAATAGAAAATGCCGTGAAAGACGTCTGGAACTACCTATTGGATGACATATAGGGCGATCTTAAGGACGACCTCTAGGACAGCTTCAAAAACGACGTCGAGGACGACGTCGCATACGCGCGGAGCCTGCGTATGCGGACGTCGTGCGCATGCGGACATCCTGCGTATGCGGAGGCGCCGCGCATACGCACGGTGCATTCGAGTCGAGATAGTTTATCGCGAAAACAGAGTAAAGTAGCTAGAAATTGCTTTTGCATTAAAACGTGATTGTGTATAGTGTGGATTCGTTCCCAGGGACGACCTGTCCAAGTTCCGCCCGTGGACCAACGTCATCTTCCTGAGCAAAGTGGTCAGGCCAGACGTACAAGGACTGCTTCAGCCATGCAGCGTCTGAAGCCGAGTACCTGGCCTGGCGAGACGTCTGCTTTGGGCGGAGGAGCTGCTCAGCTTCAGTAGCGAGACGAGCTTTGTTCTCGCTCGAGTTGTTCCAATGGCGCACTCTATGAGGGGGAAATCCGTGTTGGAATTTAGCACTGGCATGTGACGCAGGAGGCCCTTTGATCACTTGTGTACAGCTTATTAGCAATATATAAAAGTAACGTATTGAAGCACTTGATTCGCTCAAATGAATGTTACACTAAACGAGAGTGACACGTTTGAAAGATTGCATTCCCGTATCCGTGAAAACCTTAGAAGTCGCCTCAAAGCTTTTGCAAACCATCGGTTTGAAGGTCGTTTGGAACCCGGCATGGTATAAAATGTCTTATACAGTATCAGATTCCTTTGTTTAACGATATTATTCCACCTAATGAAAATTACATTAACCTGTCAATCTTAGTGAAAATTTGATATATTAATCCTAGAGAAATTAATTTTAATATTTCTACGATTTTACATTCTTATAATACTACGTCACGTCAGAGATGGCAGTAATGACATTACTGCAATGAAATTACACTAATTAAATTACTTTTTGTGTGTAATGAATAATGTAATGAATTACTTTTCTAAGCTGGTCATTTAGTAACGCAATGAATTACTTTCAGGCAGTAATTTCTAAAAATGTCACCAATTTCTTTTGAAATGACTTTTTTTTCGCACATAAAAAAGTTTGTTCGCCAGATTTAAGAAAAAAGTAGAAAATCCCTTTGCATAAAAAAAAGGGAAAGAGAAAAAAAAGACGAGGGCCATCTGAGGGCAAAGCATCGTACGAGGTAAACGCCAGACGCACAGAGGCGGGTCCGAGAGGCGAAGGAGACGGAGATGAAGGCCACGACTCAAGAAATTTAGACAGACAGATCCACGGCGCCACTTCATCACGACTGTACTATTCTTCGTTTATCCTTAAGCTTACTGTAGAGTGAGAGCTGCGAGCTCACCAGAACCAATGAACCACCTTTCTTTCCTCCCCTGACCCCTTCTCTGCGCGTGGGTATAAATAAGAGCGTGGTTACGTGGCAAAATATAGACGCGCGACTGAATCAACCAGCGCGTGGCTTCCCCCACACTATCAGGCTAAGGCTGAACGACTTGTAGGCTTGAATCCGAAGGGTACGTCAACAGTGATGTAAACACATTTTAAAACCTGAAAGGACAGGGAGAACGCGCAGATTCCCAGCCTCCCTACTATTTTCTCAAGCAAGGTCAAACCGTAAGCTCCGGAATCAATAGTTATCCCCCAATTATCCCCCAGGACGTGTCGTGCTTAGCCTTGGCCTTTATAAGTAAAGATACTTTTGGTGGGAAAAGACTGGAAGCGGGCAAAGCTGGTGCCGCACGTGGTATGTCTCTCTGTCTTTACTTGGGGAAGTTAGTCGGGAATAAGGAAACGAGGAGATATCACCAACCGTTTGTTGGGAAAGTAGACATTCTAGGAAGCTCGCGCCATTCCTTTAACTGGCGACTCTTCTGCCCCACAAACATCCAGCCCACTTCTGTTACACACGCGCAAGAACTGGGGCTCCCCGGGTGTCGTGGGAAAATACTCATCCAAAGGATCCGCGAGTATGCATCAACTATAGTGCTCTTGGGAGAAAAGGATTAGACTGCATTCGAGTCGGAAGGGAAACGTTTCACATGACGACTTATTGTAAGGACGAGCTCCCGTGGCCCAACTAGGGTTACTGACACGGACTATAACTTCTTCAAAATCAGAAAGACGGAATCATATCACCCTTTAACTGCGGACCTTGTGGGGTTCTTTATGAAGGTCACTCTATTAATAATCGCCGCCCGATCGGTATGCGTCTCGCTCGTCACTCAGGGAGTGACATAACACAACGAGAAGACAGCGAATAAGTTTACTGTACCTCCCAGTTGCCCGTCGTCGAGAGCCGGTAGTCCGGGCCCGCCGACCCTTGTTGTCGCCCGTCGATCAGAGCTCGCAGTCGGAGTCCGTGTCCTGGCCTGCGGATCGCCCTTCCCACGCCAGCGCTGCGTAGGCTGGCTGTCCAGGGCGATCACAGCCCGAGTCTCGCTGCGGAACCACCCCGGGATCGTCGTGGCCTGGGCCAGATGACCAGGGATCGCCGTTTCCACCGGTCCGGACTTCGAACCTCGTTGGTGGACCGCTCCGGGGTTCGCCATGGGGCCATGGGCTAGGCCGGGCTGCCCGGCTCCGACGTTCCTGCCCAGCTCCAGCCCCGTTCAGCTCGCACTGTCTCGCGCCATCTCGTGACTTCTCCGCCGACCGCCTGTCACGTGCCCTCTGCCTCGTCTAAAGCCTGGTTCAGACAGTTGCGTTTGACTGCGTTTGTACTGCGTTGTGGCAGCGAGAAACCAGGACATCCCTGCTGCTTATATCGCGTGCCAAGATGATTCCCTGAATTGGATTCCACGCTTCATGCGAAGCACATATGTGCCGGTGACTCGCTTTCGGTTCTCGACGCAACGCAGTCAAACGAACTCAAACGCAAGTGTCTGAACCGGCCTTTACACCCTCGGCTCCCACACTCTCCCCCCCCCCCCCCCCCCCCCCCCCCCCCCCCTCGAGGCCCGGACTTCGGGGGACTTCATGGGCCTCAGGGAGCCGCTGGGCTTCATGGGCGGCCGCTGTTGCTGTTGCCGGAGTGGCCACGTTGCAGCATCCGAAAGCGGCGTAGGTGGTGGTGGCTAGCGAAGCCGGCAGACGATGCCGAGCTGTCCGTCGCTCGCTGTCCCACTCACCGCGATGCAGCAGGGGGCTTGCTCTGAGCTGGTTCGCCCGACGCGGACGGACCTGCCCCGTTCCGCTTAGAGGTCGCAGCGGGCTTAGAACTTCCCACCTGAACCGTTCGTCAGACCGAACAACTGTCAGCCACCCTGAGCACTTGGGAAAACGAATGGGCCCGTCTTCCCTTCCGGTGGGCTTCCTGGGTTACGCCGTCTATGGCCATCTTTCCAAGAAGCTATTCTGCGCAGAACAAAGTGTTAAAAAAACACACAACGAACAAATACTCTGCCGCAAATTGTGGCATGTGGCCATGGCCTCCACCGCCAAATTGCTTGCCGACGGGTTCATGTACCATGCGGCTAACTCGGCGAGCCCGCATTCCAGAGCTCGCTCCACGGTCGCCAGGAACAGGGGATTTCTTGTGTCCTGCCGCAACCTCATGTTATGCGTCTTTCCCATCGCGACGACCATAGTATCCTCTCAAGTCAGCGATGTGAACCGGGCAAGTCTCCTCGTTTGTATCGCGCCGAGTAAGCCTAGAAGTAAGACACGACGCTCGCGTCTTTATACCTCGGGTGCCCTTCTCACCTCGGAGCAAGCGATGCGGCAAAACCACTAGCTACGTTGCTCAACGCGTGAATTTCCTTCAGAACAGGTAACAATGGTGTAAACCTAGTCCATCTTTTGCGCAAGCGAAGGGATCCAAAGCCTGTGGCGGGATGGCCATATACCATGCCCGCGTTCCGCAACGGCTACATATACCATGTGCTACTCGATGTAAGCATCAGCGTTCCGTTCCCTCCACGTGCATACGAGCTCTAGGGACTGATCGGTCCTCGCAGGGGGTGGCAGCTCAGCGAGCAAGCCCGCTTTAACTGTTCCCGCATCAAGGCAACCTGGACAGCTACAAGTCAACCAAATGTCTACCGCCTCAACCCCGGCCAGGTCGTGACGCGACATAACTTATTAAAAGTCTTGCTGTCACTGCCACGACCGGCCAGAGCGAAGTTGAGAAAGAATCATATAAATCATTTCGTAGCTTTCTTGGAACGACCTCCCTCAAGGGAGAGTCGTCCATCTGCCCTTCGGTGATTGTTGGAGTGACGCGAAGCAACTAGCCGTCTTGGCCCAGCAGTTACAAATCATACACTCTAAGAAAAAATGGAGGAAAAGGGTAGCAACGGCGCGTCATCCTCCCTTCTACTGACGCGCCCCCAACCGGACACGAGAAGAAGGGAGGAACGAGACGTTTTCCTTCTTCTCCAGGCAGACGGGAGAAAGCTTTCGCCCTCCCGACTCATCTTCTTTCGGTTTCGTTTTTCGAGCACGTCGCGCACGTTGTTTAGTAAATGTTGTTGAGTTGATTGAGCTTCAGCGGCAGCGAAGGCCGCCTGTAATTCCGTCTTCTAGTCCAAATGTGCAGAACATTTCGGCTGCATTGACGTTTCTACCACTACTTTTATCAAACGAGCAAACGCAGCCGCTAGAAACACCGAAGTTCCGGAGCAGAGCCAGCAGCGCCGGCAGCGCTACGTACGCTGGGTAAGACGGCCGTCTCCGGTTTGCGGTTTAGTCAGTTTAGTTTGTGGGATCCACGCGCAATTACAGTTGTGGGACCACGCGGAACTGTGTCGACGTTTTCGACGTTATGGAAATCGCAGGAACTGCGTCCAAGGCAGGCAGGTTTTCCTGCTGGCTGCCTGGGTGCCTTCCGTGCTGAGCGGTTCTGTTTTCCCGTGCCGAGTGCCAACCGGCGTTCAACGTGGTTCTGTATTTCTGCGTGTCAGCAACATAGCAGCAACATCGAGATGGCAGTGTTGTGCGTAGTGAGCAGAAGACTGGAATTATCGTCGATGTGACCGTGTGTTCGCGTATCAGTGGTGTAACAAGATGAGATGACGTGAGCTGTCGGGCATTGATGCCGCTGGTCGGGGCGTGATCGCAGGAGGCAGGGTGTCGCAGGTTGACATTCCGCATTACATTAAAGAGTTTAAGACCACTTGAGGGATTAGGTGCAATCGATCGAGGTGCGGATAGTCGTGTTGGAACGCTGGTCTGAACGGTAAGCTCCTATCGTACAGTGGCCAGTGTGACTGTCTGTCCCCGAGAGCGATTGCGCTTTGGGGAGAAGACTGAACAGTACGAAATTATGACGGAAAGTACGTATATTTACAGTGGAATTTTAGCATAAAAAAAAAACAGGTAAAATCGAAAAAAAAGCTATCCTTTATTCTGCTGTTTAAATATACAACGGTTCGTGGAGAAACTGCCCTCCAAGTGGCGCGCTGGGATGAGCACTAGAAGTTTTCGAGCTCGCCACGGCGTAGCTTCGTACACTTAACACCTGCCGCAAGTCGCGGCTTTGACTGCATTCAAGTATATCGAAAAGCGATTTCTCTGCCCGTGAAGCATCACTCCCAACTGAGTGAATATCCGCTCTATAGAGATTAATTCAAGACGGCAATTGCAGCCGTGCGCGAACAGCACAAATAGAAAACAAACACTATAATAGAAATACTGGCTACGAAGTGCCGTGCGGGGAACCAAACTCATGGCTTGGAGCCGCATTGGAGCGGATCGATTTATTGGCTTTCAGATAATTACGGCATGATCGAAAGTTTTCTTTTTAATAAGAGATTCATCTCCTGAGACATTAAAAATACTCTCAGATGTATGACATTGCTGGAAAAAAATCAACATGCTGGGAATATGTTTTATTGCTTAGGGAGTCAAAACGACCGGTATAAAAAACGGACACGCAGAGCTCGGGAGTAGTGATCGGGTTAGTGTGCTGTTGTATTGATGTTTGTATATGCGATGCATGTGTATGCGCTCAATGTATGCTCAGCTGATGCGTAATGTGTCTGCATGTGTGTATAACAGAGGATCCCGAAGCGCAATGCTGCGTAAGAAAATAAAAATATTTTTGTAGAACATGAATTGGGCGGTACCTAGCGCCACCTAGCCTAGCTACTTGCGATTACTCTTTTTGACCCTGCCATCTGGTGGCAAGTGATTTAACCTCCTTTTACGCTACGCGGCTACGCCATAATTCCGTGTTACCGTGCTGAAATGAGCCAAGAGGCTGCTTCGGATTTCCTTTTTTTTTTTTTGAGAGAGGCTCTTGGTTTTGCGGGCGAATGATTTACCACTCCTCCGTGATGTGCGGTTGACGAAGGAATTGTGGCTCGAGGAATAGGCAACCTGCAATGCAGTTTAGCGTTACACGTTGCGCCATGTAGGGGCTGCAAAATAAAGAAACTGGGTAGGCCAGGCCTGCTGCGGGGGCTGCGGGCGGGCGCATCTAGAAACCACGTGTAAACGTTGCATTTCGGATCGGCGTGAGCTTTTTTGGAACCGTTTTTCGTAAAAGTAAGTCCCAACTTCACGTTTCTATGACGTCACCGGGTTCCTGTAACATCTAGACTACTCCTAGAGTTCCCCCAAAAATAAGCGTTGCTGCTGCTGCGTGAAAGACGGCCGCAGTCGCGAAGGTGACTCAAGCGTCAAACTTCACCGCTTCCCCAGCTTCCCTTCGAGATCTTGGGAAGCGACACGGCGACAGAAGTGGATTACTGCAGTGCGACGCATCAAGTAAGTAAATTTTATAGAAACTGTTGGGGGGGAAGTAAACGAAAATATATGAGCAGGCTTGGAAAGTGGTCGGACGAACTCGTTTTTCAGACTACTCGGCAAAATAAGATATTTATACAAGTTGTATTACGAGTCGCTTTGGCAGCCACATAGGTAAATACGATAGGAACAATCGGGCCGATTGCCGCTTCGCTGTGTCGTCGAGAATCGGGCGATCAGGTCTTCAAGCGAAAGGCCCGTCGGCCCGTTCCGGCACTCCTAATGCGGTTCGGCACGCGTGGTCGCAACCAAAACCTTCCGAAACTGCGAGTTTTCAAATAGTGGATTTTCGTAGCACAAAGTTTTGTTTGTTTTAGCAACCAAATTTAATGCTGAGTATGGTAACAAATGTGAGGGCGTGCAGAAAGCAGGATGCTAAAGTTTTTCTTTAGAAAAAGCTCGTGCGAAGCGTAAATATCCTTCTTACACGTACACTTTGTTGCCTGTCGACTTTTTACACCATGGCTTTGCAATGTGCGTACAGTTCTGTAGCATGGAGAGTTTGGTTCTAATTACCCAAATTTTATTCTAGTGTGTGTGGGCGTCGGGAGGAGAGGACGACCGAGAGAGGCGCGAGCGGGGGCCAGCAGGCGAGGAAAGAGGAAGAGCGTGGTGCACGAGGCTGGGGCCGGGTAGGAACGATAGAGCCCTTCTGGCTGGTCTGGCCCATGGCGATTCCCGGGAGCATTCCACCAGCGAGGTTCGGATCAGAACTGGTGGAAGTGGCGAGCCCTGGCCATACCGGCCTGGGTTATGACGATCCCGGAGTGGCTCCGCTGCGAGACCCTGGCTGTGATAGCCCGGAACAGCTAGCTTACGCAGCGCTGGCGTACGGGAAGGACGATCAGCAGGTCTGGACACGGACTCCGACTGCGAGCTCAGAACGAAGGGCGACAACTAGGTTTGGCGGGTCCGGACTGCGGGCTCTTGAAGACGGGCAACCGGGTAGCACAGTAAACCGATTCGCTGCCTTGTCGTTGTGTTGAGTCACATCCTGGGAGACGAGCGAAGCACAGACCGATCGGGCGCCAATTAATATATAGTGGTGAAGACAACTCAAACTGGTGTCCAAATGACAACTCTAGAATATGCTCTAAACACTTTGACCTATCAAGGCTCCCGATGGTCTTTAAAAAAAAAATACATAAAAGAACCAGTGACACGGCGCGCACGTACACACGAGTACTGCTGAAATCGGGGTCGCCGCTTCAATTTCTATCTTCCCCCAACGCACCCCCCCTTTTTTTCCCCTCACCCCTACCCCAAGAGTCAGTGAAAAATGCGCCCAGCGCGCATACACGATTGTCTCTATTTCCCCCCCCTAATTTCACTTCAACGCCTACAACAACAACAGTGGGGTCGCCGCTGCTCGCCACGGCCCGACGGACAGACTGGCCGGCCCAGTAACACACACGCCTCCACTTGTGGCGCTGAATGCAGTACTCTCGTGGCGCCGCCTGGCCATTGCCGGCTGGCTATAGCAAAGGTAAGAGAACGTGTGCGAACTGGGTGCCGGTTGTCTCCGTTTAACATCGCAGTGCTGACGATAAGAAGACTGAGTGACTGCATGCCTTCGAAACGTAAGTTTTTTTACCTGCAGGGGGAAGCCGGCTTCGGAAATAAATACAGTTCGCGGAAAGCTCGTGTTACGTTTTTATTTGCTGCTAGTGGCCGCCATAATGAGATGCAGGCGACGGAGGAACTTTTGCTCCCCTGCTTTAGGAACGAAAGTGTCTCCCTTTCTGGAGGAACATATGTGTCAAGAGCGTTCCTCCCTTTTGGGAGGACTATACTGACCCTTTTTTTTAAGAGTGTAGTGCTCATTAACTCACCTGCCAGCGTTCCCGGTGTCAATCGCGATTTCCGCCAGTTTACCCGACACCTGCTGACAATCTCGTCCGCCAGTCTTCCCGGTGTCGACTGCCATTCCCGCAATCTTTCCGACACCCACTGACATAACCCATCTGCACCCCGGGCCTCGACAAGCGCTTACTTGCTCACCGCATCACCCCAAGCCCAAATTCCAAATCTGCAAGGAGTCCTAACTGTTTCCCCTCCTGCCAGTCGTTATCCTGCCTTCCAGCGAACATGCCGTGACTCTCCTCTGCCTCCGAAGACGACTTTCTTACATCTTAACCGCGCTCCTCGTCTCCTGCCAACCATTATTCTGGGGTACCCGAGAAAGCGCGTCCGCAACCTCGTCCTTCGAGCCCTTTAGGTGCTCCATTCGAGGAGAAATCTGCTGAGCTTTGCTGTGAGACAAGTCACCGGAATTCCAACATACTTTGTCTCAACGGGCATCGTTAGCGTTAGTGAACAACCCGCTCAACGAATTCGTGGGACTCCCTGGGGACGTCTAGAATCAGAGGCATACCGAACGGGCCCCACGTTGGATGCGCCATTTTAATGTGGGGTCTTTATGGAGGTCGCTCTACTAATAATCGCCACCCGATCGGTATGCGTTTTGCTCGTCACCTAGGGAGTGACATAACACAACGAGACGACAGCGAATGGGTTTACTGTACCTCCCGGTTGCCCGTCGTCGAGAGCCGGCAGGCCGGGCCCTCCGACCCTTGTTGTCGCCCGTCAATCAGAGCTCGCAGTCGGAGTCCGTGTCCTGGCCGGCGGATCGCCCTTCCCACGCCAGCGCTGAGTAGGCTGGCTGTCCAGGGCGATCACAGCCCGAGTCTCGCTGCGGAACCACCCCGGGATCGTCGTGGCCTAGGCCAGATGGCAGGGCTCGCCGTTTCCACCGGTCCGGACTTCGAACCTCGTTGGTGGACCGCTCCGGGGTTCGCCGTGGGCCAGGTCAGGCAGCCCGGCTCCGACGTTCCTGCCCAGCTCCAGACACGCTCAGCTCGCACTGTCTCGCGCCAGCTCGTGACTTCTCCGCCGACCGCCTATCACGTGCCCTCTGCCTTGTCGTTCACCCTTGGCTCCCACAACCTTCACCATTGAATTAAGAGCGAAACCGGTGAGTCGGCTGTCTTTGAGTCACATTTAAAGAGTACGCTTTCATCGTGTTTAACACTTCCGTCGTGTGCGTCAGCAGAACGACTGTTCAGTATGGTTCACTTTGAGGCGCATGAAGCTGTTAACGGTGTCAACAGGAAGATCCGAGCTCTAGTATTTACACTGTAAATAAATAAGCACGAATTACTGCCTGAAGGTATTGAAAAGAAATGTCAAAGTAGTTTAGTTGCTTTTGGAAAGTAATTGTAGTATAATGTCCTTTCTTTTAGTATGTATAATTTGTAATGTAATTTAATTACATTTCTGTAGTTTTCAAAAAGTCATTAATAATGTAATTTATTTACTACTTGAAAGTAACTTTTTATCCCTGTGTCATGTCAATGTCATGTGTTTGAAGGATAGGTTGTGCATTTTTTATTCCCGGTGGGAATCTAAACTTACTTCTAAAGTTTAATCCAGCCAAAAAGTGAAAAGCGATTCATGATCTGCAACCTTATTTTTTTTTTTTTTTAATTAAACTGTTCTTTGTGATGGTAGAAAAGCAGCTTGCAAACCGATTCCGGTGAGTAATTACTTAGCGCAAATAACGGCTAAGAAAAGTTGGAACATGTTGGTATCTTCTTCCTCATTGTACGAAACTATACATATTCAAATAAGTCGAAAAATGTTTAATGCCGCTCGCCCACCTTGAATGTGTCCTAATATGAAACTTCCCGTTAATTTTATTAGCGTAAATACCCCAGACATTTGATAAATTTAAACCATGATCTTAATCATCATTCAGATCATGATTTAAATGGTGATTTAAATCGAACCAGTTTTACTGTGATGATTTAAATCAAACGTTATTCCCCGTAAAAATAATTCTGAAGCTAGTTTTTATTTGCCGTTTGTCTATCGTTTGATGCTCTCATTTGTATTGCGTTTAAATCAAAGAATCATCAATCATGAAAGAGGAGAAGGGAAATCCCCCTTCTCCCCCCTTTTTCACTCCAATCGCCCCCCTCCCAACCCCTTTCTCTCTCTCTCCTAAACACTTTTTACGGCACTTACCCCCCCCCCCCCCCGGCCATTTTGTTTTTGTGGTCGTTTTTTTTTTTCTCGTTTTTTCTTGTTATTTCCCGTCGCCCCATTATCTCTCAAACACTTCCGACGTCACTGCCCACACCGCCTCACGGTGACCGCGGTAGCGTTGTTGACGGTGGCGGAAGATGAGTTCTCAAACCGCGTACAACGCGCGCGATCGCAAAGTTCATTCTTCGCATCGATTTCGAAGCGAAGATTTCTGCCTCAAATAACGCCTTCCTAAAGTTGCGAAACGTCACTTTGTCGTCACCGATGACTTTCACAAACCACGAGTTTAGCGACGAGAAAGTTCAGAGTATTTACAGCCCGCGCCTTACGCGGCGTAGGGATGAAAGGGCACGCGGGCGCAACGTCACTAGTGCAGCCGTTCAATCGGCAGGCCCCACGGTGTTGCTCGCGCGCGCTTCGACAAAGCTCGCTATTAGCCCCGAGAGCGAACACAAGCGTCGCTGTGGTCGGCCTTCCACGATTGGCCGAACGCTGACTATGACGTAAGAAAGGGGATTATCATCGACGGAAATAAGAGGAATGAAAGAACTTTAATTTTGACGGTGTTGGCAGTGTTCCTTTAAGAGCGCAATGATTTCAAGCTTCCACCATGCTATTTACAAACACCATCGAACTTGTTGTTTGCAAGGTAATGACGTAACAAGGGGGAACCATAAGAGGGCGCCACCACAACTTCTCGCCGCTAATACTCTGTTCCATACTTAGTGTGCAACGCTGTCCAAGCTACTGGTGCGAGCATGGGGCTTGATCTCGTTGATCATTTGCACGCCTTCTCGCGCAAACAAAACCATAGATGAAGCCACGCGCTCGCGCCAGTAGCATTGACAGCGTTGCACGCTAAGTATGAAACAGAGTATAGGACTTTGTGTTCTACAATCCCGCTGGAATTTGAGCGCCGGAAGAGTTTGGATGAGTGACATATCGTTTCGCGTGTCGCCATCGTCGCAAGAGTCTAATCAGCACGCTCCGCGTGCTTCGGCCCCAACCTTCTGTTTGACGAGTCTAGCGACGCATGAAAAAGAATAAAAATCACAATGATTTAGGTCATGATTAAGATCATTAGTTAAATCGGGATTTATATCAGGCTAGTTTTACTGTGATTGTTTAAATCAAGCCATTCCCTTGAACATAATAATGAAAATAGTTTTTATTTACCGTTTGTCTATCCTTCGATGCTGTCATTTGTTTTGTATCTATTTATCTAAATATTTATATCGGGCTGAACACGGGAAAAAAGCATTGCACATCTGAGCACATTGGATGATTCAGCTATTTTTGTACCTTAATTCCACTTTGCTTGTAAGTTACATAGCGTCCTTGGCAAGGAAATCAGAGCGTGAAATAAAAAACAAAGAAAACAAGAAAGGTAATGTTTTTTTTGCAAGTAAATCAGAATGAAAAGAAAAAACAACAATAAAGACTTATCAGCTGATTAAAAAAAAAAAACGAGTTGTTGTGTCCTAATATGACTGGGGTTATATCAATAGAATGTTATTAACTAAACTGTACCTAAAATTTAGAGTAATTTTTCCGCATTGTTATTAATGATTGGAGGATGAGTACACGAGTTCTAGCCGAAACCTGACGCTGTACTCGTGCCCAAACACGCGCTTGCCTAAACGTGACGTACAAGGTCCAGCACTACGGCCTTCTTGTTGCTCCTGTGGCCCGCTCCGCCTGGTGTTTTAGCTATTACACTTCACAAAAACTCCTTGGACCGTGGACGAACATTAAGAGGATGTCACAGTGGAAGAGCCCAAGTATTTCCTATGGCAAATTTCGATCTTCATTCTCAGCAACTACCGAAACAAGTGGCGTCGGAGTGGTTGTCTTCGAAAGACAATAAAGAAACTCAATAGCTTCGCAGTATTACGTTTTTTTCTTTTGCGTTCATAATTGTTTTACGGGACCTCGAATTCTTCGAAGAAAGCCCATTCTTTAGCTTCCAGTTTCAAGAAACCCAGAAATTAATTAATGTATAAATACAAATTGTAGTGCCGCGTTGCAATGTACAATGTATTTGTGAATCTATATCTGCTGCTAGATTTCCTCGGTGCATTACATGTAGTTATAAAATTAATTGAGGAATTTTGCGCTTCGATGAAATCGAAAATTTCTCCGCTGAACAATTTTTGGGGGACTCTTCGCCAGTGGCGCTATCCCGTGATCGCGCTCGCTAAACTCCACGTGACAGTGATGAATGAGTTGTGACAGCGCCGTATTACTCCGCTGCGAGAAATTCACTGTGTGCGGTGATGTGGTTCACTTATATTCAAGAGTCTATGATGTGCATTTCCTATAGGCGCCTTTTTTTCTGCTTCCGGTTGCAAGCAGCATGAGTTTTGGGGTTTCTACGGTTTAATACTAAACCCCAGAACATGTGCAGTGCTGAAAGAGGCATGAACGCGAGCATGTGGCCTGGGAAGCTGCCTTCTACGCGCGAATTCTCTTACAAGCAAAATCATATGGCACATCTGGGCTCACGCGCCTTTTCCCTCCCTGCCTTGTAGATGCAACAATACTGTAAACGACTTTATTCTTGCGGGCACGATATTTGGTGAAATCGGTGAAGTGTGGATTTCGAGAATGTTCTTGCGCACGAAATTCTGCGATGAGAGTAGCATGCTCTGTATTAGTTACCATAGAGAAACATATATTCGGGGGTTCTATTTTTCGAGGTATTATTCAAGTTGCAAGATTGGCGAAAATTAGCTCCTCGCGAAAATTAAGTCGTATACAGTACCTTTTTTTTTTCTTTTTGTGAGGGCTAAGCCGAAGCTCGACCGACGAGTATGTTGTCACAAGCGATGGTCAGGTTCAGGTTTAGAAAATGTTTAATGAATTCAGATGGTTCAATAGACCCTTTCCGGAATTCAGTGCCATCTGGTGACTCAAATGGCAGTTTAACTTTTACCGTACTAATGGCGGCAATGAACCTGTGGTTGCTGTGGTACACTGTACCTGTGGTCTGCAGTATTGTATGGGGCACCGTCACATTCGCAAGCCAACGGTAAATGAGAATGCGCACGTCACAGTCCAGTTCTTTTTAAATCGTTTTTGGTGTCGATGGCAAAAAAGATGTAAGCAGTCGGAACGAAGCGCCAGCCCACATAGACGCCTTGATAAAATTCTATACATCAAGGGGCTTTGAAGCCGAGTGTGTGCTACTAACAGATTGACTGGGCCCGAGTTAGAAATGAACGCTTACGCAGCTCTTGTATCCAATTCCTGTTTCACGTCGCGCTAACATCTAGAATGTATAGGGATCGAATCATCTGCTTAGGAGCATCTTCAACTTCTTCCTTCATTACTAAACAGAAGGCCGCCATTAGTATAGCACATATGCAATTTTTCAGATGATGATAGTGATCAAAGTTGCCAGTCTGAATTCCGGAAGGGGTCTATAGATTTCCACTGCATGAGTGCGCGTGCTTGGCAGGGGCCCAGAAAGTTAGAGACGTTTTTCATTTCCTTTCGTTGTCATTCACGCGGGTTTCGTGCCTGGTATGCGGGACGAAAAAATAATAAGACATTTCAACCTGGATTTTGCGAGAAAATATAGGTGAGGCAAAACAGGAATGTGTGACAAGCACTGGTCAATCGGTGCGCTTTGGAGCAATGTGTTGTCTGTTCTGTTTTTCCTCCGCTCTTGGGTTACCATGTCAGTATTGAACCAGCTTCCTTGCACCAGCTTGCACTCTTGCTTTACTTCCTTTTAAAACACTATTAAAGGGAAGCTGACGAGGATCTTGAAAACAACGAGTTAAGAGTGAATTCTGTTGTGTTTTTATTTAGTGAATTTGAATATCACGCTCGTTTTCCCGGAGGATATAACTAAACGGGAGAAAACACGAAAAACCATCTGACCAATCGTTACGTCATTCTAGGATCATTCGTCCCCCAAGCGCGTGTCGCTCGTGTGGGCAGTGCGTGCATTTTCAAGCTTACCAGGTCTATTCCTCCACACTGACACCAGCCGTGACGTCTTTTTTTGCCCTCTTTGAAAATAGCAAGGGTGCGCGTGGATAGCTTTTATAGGCGCTGAATATGTGGAGAGCGGAGATTCCAAAACATCCTTATATGACGTCACGTTTCGGGAAGGAGGGGCTTCAATGGTACATTGAAAATGATTATCTGCTGAAAGAACCAATCAGCACTGCTTGATTGGTTCTTTCAGCTCATAGCGTCGTCTGTACTCCGGAGTGAAGCGTACCATAGGTATGGGATGAAACGTTTGACATCTTGCGAAAGTATTTTCTTACATTTTGACTAACGCAATGGAACTTTAAAAAAAGGCATGCACGCGATGAATCATTCATTATCATGCATATCCTACATATTTGTGATGGTGTGCTATGAAACAACTTTTTTTAGTGGAGAATATGTCAAGCCGTATGGGTATACCTTAAATAATATATATACAGTGCTCCCCTTTCCCAGAAAAAAAGTTATCCGCCCAAACATAGCGCCAGTGGTCCGGACCAGACGTCAAGGTTACAGCACTAACAGTAATATTGTTATAAGTGATATTCTCCAATTTTAAGTGAGAAAATGCAGCCGATGGAGCCCTTGATTACATGATGTTGAACTGCGCCAGTTATAAAGAATAAGCCCCTTTTGCACGTTTACATTTTCAGCAAGTCACTCGTTAAAACTATTGAAAAGATAATGACTTATTTTGAAACTGGCATCTGGTAGTGATACATTTGGGCAGAGGCTAAGCGTTCAACGATGCGTCGTTAGTTTTTGAAATTTTTTTTTTTGCCAGACACGTTGTATATTATTCTATAGACCTATATGATGTTTACAAGTTGTATATTGATTCTACTGACCTACACGCTGTTTGCAAGTGGTATAATATTTACATTGACCTACACGCTGTTTACAAGTTGTGTATCATTTATATTGACCTATACGCTGCTGACAAGTCTCATTTCTATAGACCTCCCCGCTGCTTACAAGTTGTGTATTTTTTACATTGACCTACACACTGTTTACAAATTGTGTATTTTTTTACATCGACCTACGCACTGTTTACAAGTTGTGTATTAGTTCTATATTGACCTACACGCTGTTTACGGGTTTTATATTTTTCCTGTAGACCTACATGCTGCTTACAAACATGTTCGCATTTGCCCACACCATGGGCGGGCAATGCATGTGCGCAAAAACCCGAAACGCGTGAAGTGATACGTATGCTCAAGCGCCGCGCCGACAGCAGCGCCACCGCAGCTGCGTGACGTCAGAGCCACGTGTTGGTTTATAGTATATATACTTCTCCCCTCCTTGGCTAAGCTACTGGCATACAGTGTACAGAGCGCGACACTGTTAGCGCGAACAAGCGATCGCCGGTTTTTCCAATTTTTCTCTTTGAAACCAAGGGATGTCATCCAAGTTTTTATTGCTATGAAAAGAGCTCATTTAGTTCTATAATGTAAGCGTAAAAGTTCGTGCTCGCTAATACTATTTAGAAGTAAAATGCGAAAATGCGCCGATGTCGTGTTCGCGCTAACAGTGTCGCGATGTGTACTTTAGATTACATATGTAAACTTTAAAGTGGTTGACGTTTCATGACTCATGCATTCATGGAATATTTTCCTTTATCTATTGTCAATTTGCATCAAGTACTAACTATCGGCTAACCTCAGAAGAGCAAGCGCACTGCGCCATTAAATTTACCTGGTATCATCTTCTCCGGGTTCGCGCTCGGGACCCTTATGTCCGAGGCCATTTTGACCGGGACCGTTTTGTCCGGGGTCCAGCTTGTCCGGGACCATTTTGTCCGGGACCCTTTTGTCCAGGACTATTTTGTGGGCGTCCCGTAACTAAGGCATAAGTTTGAATTGAATACATGTACCATTTGTACAATACCTATTCACTCATGTGTCAGTGAGTAGGCGGAACCGAAGTTGGGACCGCAGTCTGTTTCTCTTTTATAGTTTTACTCACCTAAGAAAAAAATGCTCACACAACTTAGCCGGGAGCTCCCTTTGTGAGCATGAGTCTAAATAAATTTAGTAGAGTCTACATTTTATGGAATAACGCGAAGATTTCACGCTACAAGAGTTGTCTGCATCAAAGAACTTGTGGTCAATTGGAATAACTGAAACTAAAAAAGTGTTGTGTTTTAAATTCCGCACAGTGATATAACAAATGCCAGTCATGAGATGAGTAAAATTAAACATCTACCATTACTTATCTACTATCACAAAACTAAAAGCGTGAAAGAAAGACGTCCAAAAGGAAAAGAAAATAAGCGACGATTCGGGAGGACGACCTTCGTCAGACTAGTCTGGTGAAGAGCGTCCACCAGAAACGTCGCTTATTTTCCTTTCCCTTTCTTTTTGCACGTCGCTTTTAGTTTTGCGCCAATTTGTACGGGCCGGCAGCACCCCACCATTGCGTACTGCTTAACTAATACTCCATTTTACCTAAAATCCGTAGGGACCGCAGCCCGTAGCCCGTAGGGACCCGTAGGCCGATGGCCCGTAGGGACCGCAGCGGGCCCTACGGGCCATTCCTGTCAATCCAGTTCTGTGAACGTAGCACGTGATACGCTAAAAGGCACGTCACTGCACCCCTTGTTCCAAGGTCACCAAACACTCACAGGGCCTTGTATCGGCCTCGATGGCTCCTAGAATCCGCGGTGGTCGTACGTAGATTGGACGGGAATAAAAAAGCACGTTCGAAAAATCCGATTTTATTTTATAAAGAAGATTTATTTGATTTAAATCAGATTTGCTTGAAATCAATGTTGTTTTAGACCAGGTATATGGTTTAAATTGCATTATGTACAAAACAATTTCTTTCATTAATGCTTCCTTTTAAACATGGAAGAATGATTTGTTTAATGCTCCGGATTATTGAAGACAGCGTTAAAAAAGAAATTAAGTGGAAAAGTATAATAATGTCGTAGAGTAGTTTAATTACAAACTGTTTATTCTTCGTGTAAACGCCGTCATACGACTTGTTGGCACAAAAGCAGCTTGATTGTTTTACCTGGTGAAAACAATATTTGATGTAATACATGAACAAATCTGAACATGAGCTGAACAGTTTCCAACCATTTTTTTCATATCTTTTCTTGAAAGCTCCCAACCGAAATGTTTTCAGTCGGTTTCTGGCAGATTGCGCAACTGTCTGCTCAGACAAAATGTGAGCAGACTCTTGACTGTAAAAGTGCAAATCACCGAAAGGAAGTCTTGAACAATTTAGAATTGTAGCATTTGAACTCGCAGTTTGCGAGTCGTCTCTCGGCAATGGTGTCTTATCTTTGTTTAGTACGCAAGACAGTAATGTGGTCTCATAAAGCAGGTGGGACGATTATGTAAAACAGAATGGCTGTACAAGCTGAAGTAAATATAAAGCTGACGTATATGATTAGGTCTGTCTTTGTAAGAGTTTCTGCATCTGTCCCTGTCGGTGTGGATTTGCGTGACTGTGCGTAAACCCTTAATTTTCTTCTTTTTTCCCCCAGTTCTGTAACACCAAGTGGCTGAAGAACAAAGCGAAACTTAGAAAGAGAGCTGAATGTACCGATTCACTCAAAAAAGCACCATTTTCTGCTCATGCTCAGCCTGACGGAAATCTGTCTTGCTCCATAATTTTTTTTTTTTAATTTTATTACAAAATGATATGCACATTGAAAGTCTCAAATGATAGTTCAACTGATAACAAATATATATTCTAGAATTCAGTTTTTGTAAAGGAGTGATTTAATGTATTATAGTCAATGTGGTGTAAAATAAATCACGCTTGAAATCAAGATTTATATGATCTTGGTATTTGTTCTCCACCCTGAAGAAAAACGTGAGTATGCATAGCTTTGATCGGCGATTGAGGTTTGCGAGAGCAAAGGTGCTGATATTTATTTTTTTTTGTCTTCATTAGTTGCTTTAGCAAGTTGTCACCGAGTATCCTCTGGAAACGTTGTTTATTTACATAAAAGTGTGTCGTGTTCCCGTTGCAACTGAAGAATGCTTCTACAGATTCTAATAAAATTCCTAATTCTCTCATTTTTAATAACATATCTTCTATAGGGAGTATTCACTGGACGCCATATTTGTGGGTGCTGTTTAGAGCGCATGCTCAGAACGAGCTCACGTCAATAGGCTGCTAAGACCGGCACTCTTGATGGTGCGGAATGCACGTTGCAAAAGAACTGTGGAAGCTCGCCATCAGCACGCGCTCAGCATTCGCGCACACAGCTATGGCCGCCAGTGAATACTCCCTATTAGCCCCGTGCGCGACCGAAAGCGTCGCTGTGGTCGGCCTTCCACGATTGGCCGAACGCTGACTATGACGTCGGAAAGGGGATTTATCATCGACGGAAATAAGAGGAATGAAAGAACTTTAATTTTGACGGTGTTGGCAGTGTTCCTTTGAAAGCGCAATGATTTCAAGCTTCCACCATGCTAATAACAAACACCATCGAATTTGTTGTTTGCAAGGTAATGACGTCACAAGGGGAAACCACAGCAGGGCGCCACCAAATCATCTCGCCGCTAATAGTCACAAGTGTGAGGTAATGCATCTTTTGCATACATATTATGCTCGACTCTGTGAACTTCAATCGCAGGACCGTTCTCGCACGTGCGATTGTCTGCTTCCAGTCTCTACTATACTCCGTTTCACCTTATGTTGTACCGCAGCGAAGGCTAGAAGCGCGAGCTCATAGCGTTGGCAGCTGCTTTTGGTGCACGAGAGCTTGTGCCACCGAGATGTGCCCTAGAGCAAGGAGCTCGAGCTTGTAGCCTTTCCTGCGGTACAACACAAGGTGGAACAGAGTATAGACCTTTCCAAAAACGAGCTTGTGGCCGGTGCCATTTTGAGCGTTCGTGCGTATGGCGCGTGCTTTGCTCGCTTTCCGAAGCGACGAACACGCACGTGCTGGGCTGTGAAGATCGCACGCTGGACTGTGATTTTGTAAACATTGGAAAGGTCTATAGGGGACAACTTGTTCTGTCATTGAAGCCAAAGCTATAAGTGCGTATACCTATGTGCTCACGCACGTTGACCGCCCATCAAAGCTGCACACGCGCTGTCTTCGCTTCTTCTGATATGCCAGAAAAAGCTGCCCCCGAGTATACACCTTTTTCGTTTTAGCCTCGGACCCAGCCACGTTGTCCCCATATCCGGTATGCGTTCCGAAAAAAAAGCAAGAGATTACAACACCGAACAAGTAAAAAAGTATAGAGGGTTCATAACAAGAACGACTTACGGTTGCAATTAAAATGTTAGCACGTTCTACTGTCGAGGCGAGAAGAAAGCGATGTTTTCACGCATACCGGAAGTGCCAGAATGGAAGATGGCGGCGCCCACGTAGAAAAGGTGTATAGAGATAGACATATTGCTAAATTACCCAAACATCAAGGAGAATGCAGGGATTGGTGTTCCACGCGCCACACCCGCACGACTTCCCCGTATAAAAGATTCGAAGTAAATAACCAAAAATAAAGCGTTGATTAACGTGCGTGCAAGAAGCGATTTGTTCTGGGCATTTGCTTTAGAAATGTTACTACTGCCGAGGCCAGCAGGTGTGGCGCGTGGAACACCAATTCCAGCATTCTTCTTGATGCTTGGGTAAATTACATAGCCGTATATGTAGAGAGTTTGGCCATTCGTTGGGAAGTATAGGAGACAAATGAGGAGGCGCCATTTGCCGAAAGCGGGCTGGGCGTGTTCCAGGGCGTCTTCAGAAATTCGAATGCGACCAACCAGAAGCCGAAAATATTACCCTGGCGGTGGTCGCGAGAAACAAACCTGATAAGTGCATCGGAGTAACTCTCGGTGACTGAAAATATGGTACACGTGATGTTTCAATTACGCTCTTCCAAAATGACGGTGGAAGAGTGCGACTAGCGGAACGATCGACATGATTCTTACGCCAAACGCCGAGGGCCGGTAATCTGCCGTCCGAGTGGTCACACTCTGTCCGAGCAAAACAGAGTTGAGCGGCGCATTCGTTTCTTACATCTTTCTGCATGAAAACGATAGAAACATCACGTGCACCCTATTTTCAACCACAAAGAGTTACTACACTTCACTCTTACGCGCTTATTAACACCATATACGAACATATACCTTTGATCAGAACTGTTTCTCGCTACCACCGCTAGGGGATTCTTTTCGGGTTCTGGTTGGTCAAGAGAGCATGCCGAGCCCTCTTTCCGAGTCTGGTGCACGCCCTGGCTCTGCCCGCGTCTCTTATTGACCAAACTCTCTCTATACACGGCTCTGGTAATTTAGCAATAGGTCTATTGCAAGCATTGCGCCCCGATTTTTGCCCCATGTGCGCAAGTACATACAGCGTGCGCGTGAACGTAGCTTTGACAAGCTTAAAAATGCACGGGCTTCTTTACACGAGCAGAGACATGACGGCGGCCAGTTGCCTTGCTTGTAGTGATTTATACGAGGGGCGTTCATAAAGTTCGTATTATTGTCACGAAGGAATAGAGATTCAGCAATCAAACTCGAGTAGGAGTTGAGACTTTCTCTACATGTTCGCCACCAAAAGTTACCCACTTTTTCCAGCGATGCACCACATGCCGAAGGCCATTGTTATAGAACTCCTTGTCTTGAGAGTTCAGGAATCGCTCCACTTCAGCAATCACTTGGTCGCCGTCCTTGAAATGATTTCCTCTTATTTGGCCACACTAGAAGCGTCTGTGCCATTTAACCAAAAGTGTCGTAAACTGAGACGTTGTCCCCGAACAACGCTCCCAGATTGGAATGAATATCCTTGGCATTGCTTCCCTTCAAATGAAAAGAACGGATCACTGCATGTGCTTGGCACCGACGGGCGGTGCCATTTTCGTTTCGTCTCCCTAGCATTGTTCCGAGCTACTATAGCAAGCGATGTTTATACTGTGCACAAACTAGAGGGACGCGCGCTCGTGTTGATGCCTGTTTTGTTCTGTTTCCTTTAATTTTTTGTGCCGATAATACGAACTTGATGAACGCCCCTCGTATTGCCGCGCGCGCAGCTGACGAAGTAGGCAGCGCGCCCGTGGCCTAACGGTTATCGCGCTTTCCTTCCACGGAAAAAGCCAGAGTTCGATGCCTGGCCGCGGGTACACATTTTGTTGACGCTGTAGTGTGATGTCCTGGTAAATTCGAGAACCGTGTTGCTTGTTCTAGGTCAGAATGTTCTACGCGCCGAACCTTCTACGCTGATTGTTCCAGATGCGCACGAGTGTACAAAAGGGGCTCCGCGTAGCCAGCCGGAGTCAGTCTCGCTCCAGAGCTCGATCCCGCTGTTTCGCCGACATCGACGCCTGCGACGCTAACTTACTTTTATTTTGTTTTGGTCGCACGTTCGCCCCATTATTACACAAGCTGGTTCCCTTGAGAACGCCATCTGCTTGAGAAAACCCTTTCGTTTTCGTCAGTCACGCGCACAGCTGACGCGGAGCCAGAGGAGCGGCTCCGCGCAACGCCTCTTAGATAACGAGGCCGTAGTGTTGAATGAGAGTGCATCATCGGAGGAGGCCAACGCTGGACTCAGATTGGAAACGAATGCTGCGTCAGCGATTGGCTTTGAGTCAAGTGTGCACCGAACGTTGACGCAATCGTCGTGTCCAACCTGTGCCCAGCTGTCTTCTATGATGACGCCCCTCATTCAGCACTACAACATTGTTATCTAGGAGGTATCGCGCTGTGGCACGGGGAAATGCGGGCGTGCTCAGTTGCCACCCTGCCGTCGCCGGTTGTCCTTCGCTCTTGGTTTTCGTAGTAGCGGTGTGTGGGCTGTGATTTGTGTGTGTATAGTTAAAACGATGGATGCGGTTCCCTCCACGAGTGATATGGATGCGGTTCCTTCCACGAGTGAATGGTTGTAGTTCTTTCCACGAGTGATATGAATGAGCGTATACAAGGGCGTCGACGTTCTCTGACAGGCAGACTACATAAAATGGTGAAAAAAACAATTACAGGAATTTCCATTGGTGGATTTTTTGGGAATACCTAAGCATACCCCTTGGAAAACGCCACACACGTTCCCCTTTGGGAAACTCTATCACTGACCCCGTTGCGAGGCCAAAAGAAGGCGGTAGAAAATAAAGAAAGCAATAAATAAAGCCAAAAGAGAAAAGTGAAGAGGTCAGCGTTAGCGTTTCCCAAAGGGGGACGTGTGTGGTGTTTCCAAGCGTCATCGTACGCATTCCCTAAGAATCCACCAATGGATCTTTTTGTTATATTGTTATCACAATTAGCTCCAGAAATACTATTTACAAACATTTGTCACACAATAATGTACAATGAACGTTGTTGATATATCATTTTTGCTCGTGTGAAGGAACTTTTTAGAACAGTGATAACATGGCCGTCTTGACATTCTCTGCAACAGCTTTTTTACGGATTCGCAATGTGTTTGATTGTCATTGTTCAGAAGAAAAAAACTTGCTGCAACATCGGCAGATCGAAAAAAATACATATTGTATATTTGTTTTTATAGTGACGCGCTGAAAACGATTGTCCTGTGAAATAGTAGATGTACACATGCGCTGTCAAATTTATGCCATGTTACGGAAGGGAAGAAGGCGAGGTTCCTATTATAAAATGTGTCGAGAATTGGTTGGAGATTACCTCCGTCTTGGGAGCCCGAAGCGATTGAGCAGCTAAAAAGCGGCGATGAAGATCCTGTGTGCGGCGCTTGCATTTACCTTCGTCTTGGCCACACTGCTTGCACAAGCAATTTCCGATATTGATATGGTATGTTTTTTTCCCCTTAGAGACATGGACAATGATGGGGCTTCTTGAGCTTTATATTCAAAAACGGAAAACTAACATACACTTTTATACTGTTTTAGAAAGTTGTTTACTCCGCTCAAACAGTTATTTCTTTGCCGGTACAGAAACTGCACCCATGTTATGCTCGTTTTCAGGTTGGAAACAATTAATCTACCAGTTGTCCCAAGTAGCGGCCAGGCTCTTTTCAAATCGACCGCAAAATTCGGTTTCGTAACCTATCGGCGCTACGATTGCCGTATTTTTTGAAGACCGGTGGCCTCGCTGCGTTTCCATAGAAGCTAAGCCTTTTTCTTTCTTTACTTTTTCCTCAGGTAAGTTCGCTCTTTGCAAATTTTACAAAACAAAATGCACCATCTGTGGGCAACGCTGCACAAAGTCGTAGCGCGATAGGTTAAGAAACCGAATTTTGCGGTCGATTTAAAGAGCCTGGCCGCTACTTGGGACACCCGGTATATTGTTGTGATCACCCGGATTCACCCGGCGGTACTTTTGCAACTTTTTGGAGCGAACGTTGATATAACGTTTTCTGTGCCTGTTTCCAAAGAGTATAAGTGATAATCAGTGTTGTACACATCATCATAAAAAAAAAAAACGAAAGCTCGTTCCTCGTTTCTTCTGATTTTTGAAACGCGTTCCCGTTACAAGTTTTATATGTGAAAAAGGAACTCGTTCCCTTTACAGTGAAAAAAATGGAACGTATCGTTACATGTACGTTACATTTGTATTTTGCTGATTACCATATTTAGTTAAATCTAGCAGAGTTTTTTTATTGTTTTTGATCTATCTCCTTAGATGGCAACATACAAATTTGAATGCCGTGATGAAACCGCGCCAGGGGCTCTAAACTCGTCAAACACGAAGTTGGGGCAGAAGTTCACGGAGCGCACCGATTGGACTATCACGACGATGACTTGGCGCTTTGTCGCCGGCGTTCAATCGCTGCGCTTCGCGAACTTTTGGCTCCAACTTTGTGTTTGACGAGTTTAGGGCCCCAGGAGAAGAAAACAAGCGGAAGCAGAGTTTCACTTGTTGATATATTCAACTTTAAAAATTTCTGCTTTTAACCATATTCATGTTTCTGGTGGGCGATTCAGACGAGCCAAATGTACGGTTAATAATTGGGGTTGTGTGGATATATATACAGCGAGTCGTTGGTCAGCCATTTTTAATGTTGCGACGAGTCACTCGCTGTAGATAATCAATTTAGCCAGTGCAGTACAACCACTAGCCTGGGGTCTTTAACGCGCACCACGCAGTAGTGATACACGACCGCACGCCGGTACGATGCTCATCCAGATCGAAACGGGCAGGGGTGGGGATTGAACCCAGGATCCCTGGGTTCTGCAGCGCAAGCTTTCGCTCCACGTGCTCCGAGCTGGTGTGAGCTAGCCCACTCGGCCACCGATCCCCCCCAAATTTACTCCACATTGCACGAGCGTTTTACAACAACCTCACACGTTTCAATCTATCAAAGTACCTTGCTCGAATTTAACAACAGTTACTTCTCGATGTTGCTGTCCGCAAGACGAGCAAGTGAAGAAGAGCGTATGGCTTTTGGAAGATCAGTCTTGAAAACTACAAGTCTTTCTTCATGAAGATTGGATTCTTTGTTCAGTTTGAAGGTGGGGGACAAGAGGTGAAGAAGTAGCGATCAGTGTTTGTGTTTATTCTAAGTGACCAATGTTCGAGATACGAGGGTGTGTTCGATGTATGGACACCTGTCCTTTTGTTATAACTGTATGTCTCTTTGTGGAGGTTTAATGATGGCTCTAGTCGGCCTTAGATTTCTGGGTGTATGAGGATTAGTGGAAGCAAAAAAGTAGCTGAGTTTGAGACGTCCCTCTTTCTGTGTCTTTTCCTTTGACTAAAAGTTTTTCTTCTTGTACCGCAGCCTCGGGTGCTAAAAAAGAACCAGTTTCCCCTTGCTGTCCTACACGCGACCGTTACCAAGCGAGAATCACACAAAATAAACTCTAATATAAGTAACGAAAAAGTTACCGAGATCCTGCTCTTCGTAAAAATATTCTTTCTATACTTTTAGAATTCCCCTATTAGAAATAAAATAAAAATTACCCCACGGACGAAAAAGGAAACGCCGTTCCTTTTTCCGTTCCAGTAAAAATGTAACGAGTTCCCGTTCCAGTTCCACCGATGCAAAATGGAACGGCGGCGTTCCTTCGTTACTCCTAAAAGGAACGCGTTTCAGGAACGCCGTCCCGTACAACACTGGTGATAATAAACACAGCTCGCAGGCGTTTCAAGTGCTCCATGTTAGCCGCCTATTCTATACTTATTCTCCCCTTGCTGGTCACGAGAAAACGCTTGTGAATAAACGCTGTTGCCGAAACTTTCACCGGTTACAGAGCATCTTGATGGGTTTTGTTTTTGGCGGACAAAGCGCGGGTGTTTCTTGCCCCAGATGTATTCTAGATTTGTCAACACAAGCATGTCCAGACCCAATCAGTCTTAAGCAGCCTAAGGCCAAGTAAAATTAGCACCAAACCCATGAAACGGTTGGAACGCGATGTAGCAGGTCTAATTTCAGCTAGCCCGCGATATTTGGGTAGACGATTGCAATACTTATCAACTTACAAGAAAAACGTTGAGTGATATCATATCAAACTGTGGAACCAACGTTTTCTGATTAAAAGCGGTTTGCAAAAAAAAAATATATATATATTTTGAAAACTGGAATGAAACTTAAAACCGTGCTTTTGAAATAAACGCGTCGGAGCAAAGCCAAAAAAAAAACAAAAAAAACTATAAAATATTTAATTATAGGACAAAAGGTGTCCTGTCTGTCCGTATACATCCTTTCATACTTCAATATATTTTTTTCTTTTTTTTTTTAGTTTGTGAAGGCCCTATTTGCGTCAAGTGTGTAGGTCTCGAAAGTTTACTCCGAAAGGACAGAATTCAGATTTTAATATTTGAACGATCGTCACAGGTCGTGCATTTGGATGTATCACCAAGCTCGAAAACATTTCACATAAGAAAAATTTGTTCATGGTTTTTCAAATTACAATAAAGATCCAAGTAGTTAAAATATTTGTGTCTTTATTTCTATTTTTTAATATATCACCCAGTTTGTTTGTTTTTTTACTGTAACTTTCCTAGTTTAGATTATCAGATGTTTAAAAATAAAAACTTAAACATATGTAAAGCGTTTCGGCAATGAACAACCCTGTCTTGATCTCTTTCCAACTTCAACCTGGCTTGACTGCACGCCACTGAAGAGTGCTGTTACAAGATTGCCGTCATACAATTGTTGTACTAGAGTCATCCATGCTCCAGGCATGTTCAGCTGTCGTATCCTGTCGAGCAGCATGGGATGAGGGACACAATCTAAAGCCTGGTTCAGACAGTTGCGTTTGACTGCGTTTGACTGCGTTGCGGCAGCGAGGAACCAGGACATTCCTCCTGCTCATAGCGCGTGCCAAGAGATTCCTTAAATTGGGTTCCACGCTTCATACGAAGCACAGATGTGCCGGTGACTGGCTTTCGGTTCTCGCCGCAACGCAGTCAAACGCACTCAACCGCAAGTGTCTGAACCGGCCTTTAGGCTTTGGCAATATCCAAAAAACAGCATATAAGTGGTCGCTGCTCCGCTGTTTCAATCTGAATACAATGGATTAGCGCAAAGAGATTATCGTCCAGCCGACGGCCAACTCGAAAGCCGTTTTGCAGCTTTGTAATCACGCCAGGTCCCTCAGCCCATTGTGTAATGCGCCAGTTGATGATAGTCGTGAACAATCTGTAGGTAACTGCCGTGACGTTAAGTGGACGGTATTCACGCAGAAGCTTCTTGTTGCCGCCTTTCTTTAGGATAAAGGTAACTCGACCGTGCTTCCAGTCACCTGGAACCTGGTCTTCGCAGCATATACAACTGAAGATCTGTGCCAATTCGTCCCGTGCGCCGGGGCCTAGACCTTTCAGCACTATGGCCAATATTCCATCAGTCCCGGTGCAGTGCTCCCATTTAACCGCTCCAGTGTGCGACCGACCTTCACTCGTCCCACTGCTGTTTAGCTGTGATTTGTTGATGTAATCAGCAAACTATCTTTGACATACTGACTCGCGGTTGACATGTTCTCCGGCTCGTTGCCCTTGTTACTGCCAAATAGGTTGAAGAGGTGTTCGTCCAAGAACGTTTTTTTACATTTTGTGGCTACCCTTTGTTCCGGGCATCTATCAGGTGGGGATAACTCTCTGTTCTATCTATAGTGCCAATATGGCACCAAAGCGTCTCGCCAGCCTTTTTTCCACCCTTCCTGATATCAGTCATCTCGCAGTTATATGTGCTTGCTTTTTCTCTTCGACAACATCTTGGGTCTTCGCATTGAGTGCCTGGTACTTTCCCACAGTTGCAGGGTGTTGGTGCTTTTCCAAGCGTCCTTAGCTCCTGGTGATGTTCGCGATAAGCCCCCGCCTACGTTGGATAGCTCTACGGATTTTAGCGTCCCACCATCTTACAAGCCGCTTTTTTTTTCTCTAGTGCCTCTTAATACCGAGCCTGTGGCAATAACCTGTTTGACCTCTGTGTCATATTCTGAATATGAGGGGGCATTTACACGGGTATCTCTTTCTCAAACTCCCCACATGCTGCCTCGATATCACATTAACTAAACTGCAACGTTTTTTTTTTTTTTTTTTTTTTTTTTTTTTTTTTTTTTACGATGTTACCGGCATTGGTTTCTTTGAATTGAACCAAAGTGAAGTATAATAATATAGTGGTCACTGTCCACACCCCACTCTCTATATTAATCAACAATTTTTTTTTAAAGTCGACCTGCTACCCTTTTTGAAGCTGGGGTGTGGTCGATGCATGTGTGTTGTCCCAGACGCTTTTCTCCTCGGTTTAATATCTCCAGCTCGAAATATTCTGACATATATCTTAACATTCGCCTGTTATCGTCGTCACGGCCATCAATTTCGACAAGGTGGCCGTTGAAGTCGCCGAAATATCCAAAGCTTGCACGGGCAAGCTTTGGATATCTCGCCGAAAGGACTCCAGAATGGTCCCATTTTTCTCGCGCCTGTTATTTCCAAGGAAAGGTAGAGGGTACATACCGCCGTCGGTATAATACCCACCTTTCCAATTACCCATACATTTTCTCGGCACGTTTCGGATGTCCTAAGCCATTCTTGAAATTTGCTCGGCCATAGGAGACCCACTCCTCCTCGTCGCTCACCTTGTTCCCTATTGCACTCAGTCCAGTACCAAGTAAAGCCCCTTTATACAAAAAAGTAGCGACCTCCTTTGAAGGATGCCGCCTGCTATCTTGGGCCGATCAAAACGGCGCTAAGTCGACGCATGGGTGTAAAAAAGCAAAACAGAAAGATAAAAAGTGTGCGCGTCAGAGGAGGAGGGAGAAGATGTCGCTACCTTTCTTATGCAGAGGCATTAGTACAAAGAGGGGTACTAATGCCCCTCTTGGTACATACAGTAAATACCTAGTTGTTTCTTGCGTTCTTTCTTATCCCTCTCTCCTTCCTGTGTTGTCTTTGCGCTACATTGTAAATATGCAAAACCAACTAGCCCAACAGCTCATTTTGATACAGTACAACCGCTAGACTGGGGTCTTTAACATGCACCACGCATTAGTGATAGACGACCGCACGCCGGTGCGATGCTCATCCAGATCGAAACGGGCAGGGGTGGGGATTGAACCCAGGATCCTTTGTCCTGCAGCGCGAGCTTTCGCTCCACGCGTGCTCCGAGCTGATGTGCGCGCCCACTCGGCCACCGTTTGTGGCCGAGTGGTGCGCGTACATTGGTTTGCATTGGTCTTACACACGGAGACATGGTCGAATGGCGGCTCCCAGAGCTCGCTTTCGCAGATGATCTAGTGCTGATGGCCGACAACGCCTCAGACGTGAAGAAACTGCTGATCGCCTGCGAAGCGGAAGCGGCTCGGTTTCGACTGCAATTCAATGCCAACAATTCGACCGTGGTGCTTTTCTCCGGGTAGGGCGAGGGCCTTGAATCCCTCACCATCCAGACCACTGCGCTCCCTGTAAGTAGCCGATACAGGTACCTTGGAGTGCCCCTGACCAGTGCAGAAGAGTACCTGGCAGAGCACCATGAAAATCTCAAGGCGTCAGCGCTGAGGAAGCGAAATGTGCTACGTCGAAAGAGCCTTTGGTGCTGCGATCGGTACGTAATAACCCGCGGACTTTGGAAAGGGGTCGCTGTACCAGGCTTGACTTTCGCCAATACCGTTACATGTGCCCCCAGCGAGATCCGAGAATACCTTGAGCGGCGTCAAAGGGAAATCGGACGTCAGTCACTAGGATGCCATGGAAGAGTCGCAAACGAACTGGTCCCAGGAGACCTTGGCTGGTCCTCTTTTAAGACATGGGAGGTCAGCAACAAGTTGAAATACTACGCCCGATTGCGACACATGAATGGAGATTGTTGGGCGCGGCGGGTTTTCGTGTACATTCACCTAAGAGGCGTGCACACAACATGGAGACGCCGTACCATTCGACTGGGTGCGAAATACGTACGGGGCTTTCTCAATGTCCAACGAGCCTCCGACACAGAAAGAATGGGTTGCCAAGGTGAGCGATAAAATTAAGACCGTCCAAGCGGACCAGTCGAGAGCAGACATGCAAGAACACTCAAGCATGCACCTTTACGCGTCTTTCAAGACCACCATTGCTCCAATCCTCTGGTGTTGTAATACGCTGGGCCGCAGGCTCCTCGCTGAGGCCCGAGGGGGCGCCTTGCGTACCCGCTTGTATCGACGAAAGTACGACAGCAACGTGACCAACACCCTTTCCAGTGCTAGTGGGGAAGGAGAAGAAATCATACACCACTTGGTTCTTGAGTGTCCGGCAATTGCACCGGCAGCAGATCTCAGCGCTCGCATCGAGTAAAGGCCGGTTCAGACACTTGCGTTTGAGTGCGTTTGACTGCGTTGCGGCGAGAACCGAAAGCGAGTCACCGGCACATCTGTGCTTCGTATGAAGCGTGGAATCCAATTCAAGGAATCATCTTGGCACGCGATATAAGCAGCAGGGATGTCCTGGTCTCTCGCTGCCGCAACGCAGTCAAACGCAGTAAAACGCAACTGTCTGAACCGGGCTTAAGCCCTCGGGTTTACCGAGGAGAACATGTATGTGCAGTGCCCGAAGCGGAGACTCGAGGCCTGGTGGGCCGTACATTGGTGAAGTTCAACTAGAGGATACACTCCGCTTTCTGACCTTCTTTTTTTTTTTTTTTTAGCGTGTGTGTTTAGTAAAAGCCCGATTCAAAGAGAATCCGCATACATACATACATAGATACATACAACTCGCGCTGGGCGCTCGGCCATCTTGGCACGGCCGGCTGCCCGCAACTTAAAATTAAAATTAAAATTAAAACTAAAATTAAAAGTAAATTTAGCTTTAGTTTTTGGTTTACGATTTAGCATCCTATTGAAGAAAAATACAAAATTATTTTCGATGACCCTTGTCCATAATACCAAAAGAAGACGAAGACGAAAGTGTAGTTATACCAAAGAGTTGTCAGCCAGCGCTGCGTAAGTGCATCTTTGTTTTGTGTGCGCGGACTTGAGTAGTAATACTTTCGCGGGTGCGCTGTTCCCCCTGTGCAGCACAACGTCATTCATAACCCTTACGGTGCAAAGGAAAGCCGATGCAACCTGCTCTCTTTGCGCTGTTTATGCTAGGGATGACACAGCGCTATTCGATATGAACCACTATTCGCACACCCCCAGTGGTATCACATAGCAGACGTCAATCTCCCGCGCCGTCGCGGCCCCGATAGTGTCAGTTGGCAGCGCCCTTCGAGGTCGTTTTGGTGAAGGGGAGGAGAAAAGAGGGAGAGGGCACGAGAGAACGAACAAATGTTTGGGACAGGCATCTTAGTACAGGAGGCGTTGTTCCATGCTCTCTGCTGAAAAACGTGGCGTCGGTGGTGATCATTGACGTGGTCGGCATGGTGGAAGCTCATCGTTCCGCGTAGAGCGCTATCCTCGACTGAATTTTCGTCGCGTGTCGCTATGATAACCCAGCACGTCCTAGAAAAGAAGATCCATCTACTCTTGCGGCGATGTTGAGGCGGCACTCTCAAGACTGCAGAAACGCTCGTGCCGTCGTCTTTGTTTACTTCGACTGCAGTGCTGCTTTCTTAGTATTTCTGTCCTCGAACATCGCCCGAATTTCTTATTTTGCGTATTCCATGCGTGTGCTGAAGTACAAGGTATGACTGGTGCATGCTGTATCTAAAGGTGTGTATGAAGGATGCGAATTTTGGCGCATTTTCATCACCCTAGAAAAGTGATTAGCGTTAGCATTTCAGAGCGATCACAACGTCTATCTGATCACGAAATCATATTTCTATGTTGTTATATCTCTGCTAAGATTGCATTGTCTTTTGCAATCGTAGGAGAGGCGTGTGGCGAAAGTTGTACTATCAGTAAAGTCGTGATTGGGTCCAAGACAGGGTCCAAGACACTTTGCCCTTCGGGCCTATCCTGAGAAAATGAAAGGTAATAAAGCATGAGCCGAAAGAAAACTCTGTGAATTTTTTCCTACGCCAGTGAATGACAGCGCGTCCCCTTCTTTTCAGCGATACCGCGGAAACGGCTGACGGCGGTAGAAGCGGCTGCCGTGCTGACGACCTGCTGCGCTTCTTGCAGTGGTTGCAGGATTGTGTACGCGCGGCGCAGAGCGGTTGTTCCGGTCGCTCCGGTCACAACGGACGAAGTCGTAGCTAACGCGCTCATTGCATGTGCCCGAGTTAAAGTTTGTGCAGTCCGGAGCTTAAAAAGAAACGGCTGCAGTTTCACCGCTTCCCACTCAAGGAACCACATCGAAGAACTTGGTGCAGGCTCAACGGTTTGATGGACCTCAGGTCTAAGGTCATCCGAGTATGCTCGGAACACTAAGTACATTGGAGTCGCCATTCCTCGTCGTCCGATTCTGAGGAGGAACTGGAGTCTTCGTCGTAAGAGTTGCCGCACTTTCCAACAGGCATAACGGTGTATGGGACTAGTCCCATGCTGTCGCTGCAGCGCAACGTAACTAATTGAATTTCGCTGAGCTGCGATGTTTTCATGGCTATCGTGGTGATAGAGGCGCCGATTCAGAAAATATGTCGGTGGCATCGGCGCCATCAGCGCAGTAAAGCCCTGTGGGACCAGGGTTTTACTGCTCTATAAATCAGCGCAGTAAAACCTACCGGGACACCTCCAGCTCGCCGCTAACGCTCCCATTCTCCTGCTGCCGAGAGAACTTCGAGTTCCGTTGACAGAGCACGTCACGACCGTCAAACTTACTCCGCGGCTTGTTTTGCGGTGAATTAGAGCGGAAGAAAAACTCGATATTTAAATAATGTTTCGTGTAGAAGTTAATAAACCGAAACGAAAATGGATGCCTGTTCGGCGTTCAGGGAACATGGAAAGTTTAAAATAAACTTTATTTGTCAAAAGTAAAAAGGTCATTTTATGGTCACTTTAAGATGTATTTTAAGTTTTACATTTGTCAATCATATTTTTCCTTGATAATGTTCCATTTTTGCAGGGACAGCGTCCAGTCTTGCCACCCAATTATAAACCTAAACCTCCAGGAAAAAAGGACGAGTGGTGTAGCCCTTATAGGCTGTGCATGCCTGACATGTGTTGTTTAAAAGCAAGATACAATAGAACCTGCCAGCCTGAAGTGAAGACTGGACAGCCCTGTTCGGATGGTCCAGTGAAGGGTGAAATTTACCTCGGTCACTGTCCGTGCCTGACAGGTGATTGCTGCGTCCCATTTTTCTGTTTTGTTGACAAGAATTCGGACACACTTGTGCAAGGGGCGTAATTGCTTGTACTTTTTTTACCCTACGGGAGCACTAATTTATTGTTATGTCTTTAATGGGTTCCTGACAACCCCAAGATAGACATTTTTTAACGTCTTAGACACTTGAAGAGAGCCCGTCGAAATTTGTGTTTTCTTCCTCGCTTCTTTTGTTTTGTTTTTACTCGTAATTGCTGAAGGCCTTTCCGAGAACGTTAAGAGGTCTCCAAGATACATTTCTTTAATAATTATAAATGTCATTCATAAAATACGTTTTAGAACGACTTTGAAGGAACCCCACTGCGGACTTCAAAAGAGACTTCAAAAGAATACCGAGAACATCTAAGCATTTCACAGGAGTTGTGAATCCGAACGCACGGATGTCGTTGTTCCGCTCGCTTAGTTCGACTGCGGTGTACTGGCGTGGACGGCCACGTTTCGCCGCTGCCAAGGATGAGGCCGCTCACGATACAGATGCCTCAGCTTTCCTCGGCGCCGAGAGGAGCAGAAACAGCCGCAGCCGCCCCCCCCCCCCCCCCCCCCCCCCCCCCCCCCCCCCCCCCCCCCCCCTTCTTTCCGGCAACGCCAGACATGAGAGCGGCAACCGCGCGCGCGCTTTCTCGAAGCGGCCGCCAATGACTATCTATACTTCGTTTCAGCTTCGGTCCGAGCGCGGCCGATGTAATGAGCCGAAGGGCCAATC
>JABSTQ010008374.1:0-42385 GCA_013358835.2 Ixodes persulcatus | reverse complement strand
TTCACCTGAAACGTTTCCCTTCCACCTGAGATGCAATCTAATTCTATTCTCCCGAAAGCACTTAATATGCTCGGCAACAACTTTGCGTGGCATTTCCGGGGAGAGGAGGAGAGCCCGCGCACTGCTTTATTCAGCGCTCAAAATGGGAGAGGGAACCCGTGCCTGTACCCTCCCTGCTTTGCCAAGAAGAGTTGTCGCCGAGTATAGTTGACCTACTCTCGGTCATTCCTTTCAAGGAGCATTTTTCCCAAACGCCCAAAGAGCCCAAGGTTTTTGCGCATTGTCACACAAAGGGCCTGGATAATTGCTCAGCAGAAGCGTCGCCAGTTGAGAAATGGCGCGAGCTTCCTAAATTGTGTTCTTTCTTAACAAATGGAGGGCGATATCTCCTTGCAGGCTTATTCCCAAATAAACTTCCCAAGGGAAGACAGCGAGGCATAGCGCGAGCTGCACCTGCTTTGCTCGAGGACGCACGAAACGTTCTGGGGCTTTGAGAAGGCATTTGGAATGAACTATTTATTCCGGTCGTTGGTTGTTCACAATTGTCGGTGCTTAAGGTTTGACCTTGCTTGACAAAAGAGCAAGAAGACTGGGGATCCGTTTGTTCTATCCTCTTAGGTTTTAAAATATGTTGACCTCACTGGTGACGTGTCCTTCGCCTTGTAGCCTATAAGCCGTTCACCCCTAAGCTGACAGTGCGGTGGTAGCTACGTGCTCGTTGGAACAGTCACACGTCTATCTTTTGCCACGTAACCACGCTCTCGTTCATGCCCACACGCAGAAAAAAAAGACGGTTCAGGTGATTAAAGGGAGGTGTTTGATTGGTGCTGGTTAGCTTGCAGCTCCCACCGCACTGTCAGCTTAGGGATAAACGAAGTATAGTATCGTCGTGATGACGCGACGCCGTGAATCTGTCGTACCTACCGTTCGTAAGCCTTTTGCCTTCCAGCGATGTCTACACGGAAGTTTTTTTCCTTCGCCATTCCAGCCCTCCTTTGTGCGCCTGTTCAGCTCTTCGTACGACGCTTTGCGTTTAGGTGGCCGTCGATCATTTTGCTCTGATGCTCATTCAGAACATTTCACCATGCAAAATGATTTTTCTCTTTTTTTAAAATTGCAAACGAATTTTCTAATTTAGTTCAAAAGTAATTTCAAAAGTAATGAGTAATTTTCTCAAAATTACTGCCCGAAAGTAATTCATTACATTACTAAATTACTCGCCTAGAGAAGTAATTCATTACATTACTCATTATTCTAAAAAATAATTTAATTACTGTAATTCCATTACAGTAATGTCATTACCGCCATCTCTGTCCTGCACCCAGAGCTTGACTGACTGCGGAATGCTACGAAAGAACTGTTCGAGGCACACACACTCGACTACCTTGTCTCGACTTTCGTACACTTCCTCGCTCTTCAACCATTCTATCAGGTTGGTTTTAAGCCCATACGCGAATTCCGAGTAGCCCTCGCTGCTCTTTTTGGATGCGTTTCTAAACCTTTGACGGAACGCCTCGGCAGAAAGGCGGTACCGCTTCAAAAGGCTGGACTTCACCTTGTCGTAGTCGTCCGCGTCTCCAGCACTAAGGCGCGCGACAACCTCTGCAGCCTCACAGGGCAACAGAGTCAAAAGCCGTTGCGGCCACGTTTCTGGGGCGAAGCTCAACTTCTCACATGTCCTCTCAAAGTTAACTAAGAATAGGCCCACGTCTTCCCCAACTTTAAACGGCTGCATGAGCTTCTTCATTTGATACGACTCGGTCTCACTTGCTCGTACCGGAGCCCCAACTCTACTGTTCTGCGAGTTTAATCGCTTTTGTTCAATTTCGAGCTCTAGCCTTTTCAGCGCTCGCTCCTCTGTCGCTGCAGCCCGCTCCTGTTCTCGTTCCTCTTTCGCTGCAGTCTGTGCTCGTTCCTCTCTAGCTGCAGCTTGCGCTCGTTCCTCTCTCGCCGCAGCCTGCGCTTGTTCCTCTCTCGCTGCAGCTTCGCTCTTAGCGTTCTGAAGCAGTTTCCACGCAATTTTAATTTCCTCTGCTTCCGCGCTCTCTGAAATCGCTTTACTGATCTCAGATTTCTTCATCTTTTGCTCCACCTCCACACCCAATTCTACACATAAACAGAGTAAATCTGTTCTCAGTAACCTCATTAGATCCATGATCGCTGCTCTTTAGCTTTGGCTTTGTTCTAAAACTTGTCGCGAGGTTGTACCAAAAACCTAGCGCACGAGTCAAACACTATGGATTCCCAGCAGTTCAAAATTAATTACCCATAATCTGAAGCCTGGCGAATCTCAAAGCAAAGTCCAAACGCTCACCCACAGATGTAGCACGACGTCGCATGGTCCGATCCCAACCGCTGCCAACCAGTTGTTCGAGGCGGGGTTTAAGCCGCACGTCCGGAGGCCTCCTGGCTCGTGACGACGACCATTCCCCGAAGTGAAGAACCCAGGGGTCCAGTGGAGGTGGGAGAATTGGTAACGTAACGAACGGTTTAATTACATGGTAGCGATACAGTCGTCAAATCCGAGAGAACCACTGGAGCCGCCTCACGCCCCGCCTTATATAGGGTCCGTTTTCTCCCTCACTCTCCGCCAGGGCAGCAGGTGCGACCGCCAAGTGCGTTGCAGCAAAGTCCGCCGCGTCGTAGCCAGAAGTGCGTCGTAGCCATGGTTCTCCGCAGTTAGGCCAGGCCTCTCTCCCCTTCCGGAGCGCACAAACCCACACGCACACACACACACGTCCCGTTGACGTCACGGACGCGTTGAGACTCGTTTTGGACAGGCTTCGACAGGTGGGCGACAGTCCTGAACAGATCGTGACTCGTTTCCGGACTCGTTTCCGCAGCGTTGAAACTCGGAAGAAGGTCGCCGAAGGTTCCATTCTTAACACGCCTGAAACGAAGCTGCCTGCGTACACTACAACGATCAAATCAATGTTAAGTGCACGATGACACTGTAGATTGGAGTTTTAGTTGCGTCAGATTTGACACCTGAAGTGCTTACTTTAACTTCATAGCCAAGAAAGCCTTGCAGAAGGGCTGGTGTTTGTAAGCGGAACATTCGTCAATACACGCCTGAAACGAAGCTGCCTGCGTACACTACAACGATCAAATCAATGTTAAGCGCACGATGACACTGTAGATTGGAGTTTTAGTTGCGTCAGATTTGACACCTGAAGTGCTTACTTTAACTTCATAGCCAAGAAAGCCTTGCAGAAGGGCTGGTGTTTGTAAGCGGGACATTCGTCAATACACGGCTGAAACCAAGCTGCCTGCGTACACTACAACGATCAAATCAATGTTAAGTGCACGATGACACTGTAGATTGGAGTTTTAGTTGCGTCAGATTTGACACCTGAAGTGCTTACTTTAACTTCATAGCCAAGAAAGCCTTGCAGAAGGGCTGGTGTTTTTAAGCGGAACATTCGTCAATACACGCCTGAAACGAAGCTGCCTGCGTACACTACAACGATCAAATCAATGTTAAGTGCACGATGACACTGTAGATTGGAGTTTTAGTTGCGTCAGATTTTACACCTGAAGTGCTAACTTCATAGCCAAGAAAGCCTTGCAGAAGGGCTGGTGTTTGTAAGCGGAACATTCGTCAATACACGCCTGAAACGAAGCTGCCTGCGTACACTACAACGATCAAATCAATGTCAAGTGCACGATGACACTGTAGATTGGAGTTTTAGTTGCGTCAGATTTGACACCTGAAGTGCTAACTTCATAGCCAAGAAAGCCTTGCAGAAGGGCTGGTGTTTGTAAGCGGAACATTCGTCAATACACGCCTGAAACGAAGCTGCCTGCGTACACTACAACGATCAAATCAATGTTAAGTGCACGATGACACTGTAGATTGGAGTTTTAGTTGCGTCAGATTTTACACCTGAAGTGCTAACTTCATAGCCAAGAAAGCCTTGCAGAAGGGCTGGTGTTTGTAAGCGGAACATTCGTCAATACACGCCTGAAACGAAGCTGCCTGCGTACACTACAACGATCAAATCAATGTCAAGTGCACGATGACACTGTAGATTGGAGTTTTAGTTGCGTCAGATTTGACACCTGAAGTGCTTACTTTAACTTCATAGCCAAGAAAGCCTTGCAGAAGGGCTGGTGTTTGTAAGCGGAACATTCGTCAATACACGTCTGAAACGAAGCTGCCTGCGTACACTACAACGATCAAATCAATGTCAAGTGCACGATGACACTGTAGATTGGAGTTTTAGTTGCGTCAGATTTGACACCTGAAGTGCTAACTTCATAGCCAAGAAAGCCTTGCAGAAGGGCTGGTGTTTGTAAGCGGAACATTCGTCAATACACGCCTGAAACGAAGCTGCCTGCGTACACTACAACGATCAAATCAATGTTAAGTGCACGATGACACTGTAGATTGGAGTTTTAGTTGCGTCAGATTTTACACCTGAAGTGCTAACTTCATAGCCAAGAAAGCCTTGCAGAAGGGCTGGTGTTTGTAAGCGGAACATTCGTCAATACACGCCTGAAACGAAGCTGCCTGCGTACACTACAACGATCAAATCAATGTCAAGTGCACGATGACACTGTAGATTGGAGTTTTAGTTGCGTCAGATTTGACACCTGAAGTGCTTACTTTAACTTCATAGCCAAGAAAGCCTTGCAGAAGGGCTGGTGTTTGTAAGCGGAACATTCGTCAATACACGCCTGAAACGAAGCTGCCTGCGTACACTACAACGATCAAATCAATGTTAAGTGCACGATGACACTGTAGATTGGAGTTTTAGTTGCGTCAGATTTGACACCTGAAGTGCTTACTTTAACTTCATAGCCAAGAAAGCCTTGCAGAAGGGCTGGTGTTTGTAAGCGGAACATTCGTCAATACACGCCTGAAACGAAGCTGCCTGCGTACACTACAACGATCAAATCAATGTTAAGTGCACGATGACACTGTAGATTGGAGTTTTAGTTGCGTCAGATTTGACACCTGAAGTGCTTACTTTAACTTCATAGCCAAGAAAGCCTTGCAGAAGGGCTGGTGCTTGTAAGCGGAACATTCGTCAATACACGCCTGAAACGAAGCTGCCTGCGTACACTACAACGATCAAATCAATGTTAAGTGCACGGTGACACTGTTAGGTACACCCATTCTCGTTCGTAGATTGATGAATCCTTGCAGAAGAAAAGCATTGTTGTTAGTCCATAACTATAGGTTCCGTGTTTTCGTAGAAATCCGAAAAACTCCGAAAACCACCAGCCGGTAAAATTTGGGTCAATTGGGATTTATCCGATAAACTTCGAATTTTCATATGTCAATGCAACTCTCCCCCTACCCCGTGCCTTCCCCCTCCCCGCCCCCGGAAAAATGTTGTCAAATGGGGTCTTACCGCTTGTCTCCTCAAGGTTGATTCAAGGCAACAGGACAATGTGCATTTGGGTCACGACAAAAGCCACTCTTTTGGTTTCCAGTTTGAGCCAGGCGATCTGTGATTTAGAGAAAGCAGAGGGTATGTTTTTGTAACAGTGAAAGCTTTGGAACATAGATATTTATAAAATAGGAAAGAGGGGCATTTGAAACTGATCTATTACATCATTAACCACTCCTACTCGCGCGGCCGCGGTCGAGATTGATGAAATATATGATGGGATGACTTCGAACTTACTATCGACTACCTCCGGAAGTTTATTGATTTTAAGGTATGGGCGTTTATCGAAGCAACACTTGTGTGCGACTTTTTTCGCCGGACAAATTAGTATTGCAAATGTCAAGGGCACCAACGCCAAATTCAACTGAAGAAAGTTTAATTGATACAATTGCGTTTTATTTTTTATCTAGCATATGTTTACAACCGTTTATTTTTTTATTTTTAATAGAAAACACTGCTAAATAAACTCCGAATTTCGGAGAATTGATAATCAAACATATATAAACTCCGATAAACTCCGATTATTCAGCAAAAAATAAACTTCAAAGTACACCCTCCGAATTTGACGAAAAATAAATCTGACGAGGGTAGAAAGTTGGGCAAGTTGGTGATTCATACTGATTAAAAAGCGCGACAGGACAACGGACAGAGAAGGAGACACAGACACAGCGCTAACCCCGAAAACAAAGAACCCTATTCATAACCAATATACTTTCTTTTTTCATCCATTTCGGAGTTACCTCTAAATTAATAAAACATTAAAATTGAATATTTCAAGCGTATTGAAAAAAAAAAGCAACAGGAATTCCGGAAAATGCACAGAAAACCGCTGGATTTCATCACAGAACAATGTTGAGTTTTTAGCACAATTTATTGTTGTAATCAGTATAAAAAATGAAAAAAAAAATCTTATTTGAAAAGAGTTTCCCTTTCTTGATCTGACTTCCCTCCAGCACGAACCAATGTCTACTGCATCACCTTGTTGTCACCCTAGGTGTTTCCATACCTGCCGATGTAAACATCCATCTTTTCGATGTTCTTTTTTTTTTTTTTACATTTGGTGTCAGTTTGAAACTTCAGCGACCGAATTCACATGTTTTGCAGAAAGATTGGTTTTTCCAATAGCGTCTGACGTCGCTTGGAATTTAAATATCCAGTTTATAACCTTTAGAATTATATAGCACCCTTCTTTTTTTTCGGAATCCTTGTGCATACTCCACTGGGCCTATTTCACCTGGAATACCTTTACAACGAAATCATGCATACACGCCGAAATTAGATCAAAATACATCTACCAATGTTTGTCACCGTAATATCTCACTGGCGTCGCGAGTGCTGCACTCGCTGACAACCATTCCGCTGAGAGTAATGAAAGATGACGACCCAAGAACTCACCACCGAACTTAGATTATTTCGGATTAACGAACGTAAATAATAAAACATTTCAGACTTAGACAATGAACGCCAGCGTAACTTCAAAGCAGCTAGAATCCCGACACTCTCTAAACGTCCGCCATTCCTCCCTCTAGATAATAATGTTAATTAAAATCAGCGATTGAGTTTTTATTATTTTTTGTCATTTAATGAAGCGATGACTACTAGAAACAAATATAAACTAGAGTTGACCTAAGCTTGCGTAAAACAGTATCAGTCTAAGCGTCTTTCTTTTTTTTTCAAACACCATCGGGGATTGAAACAGGCTCCCTGAAAGAGTTGTCCCTTCAGAAACAGCGTCTGCGTATAGTCACGCACTTCTGGATCACTCGTCAGTTCACTACAGTCAGCGACAACTTAAGCAACGCGTGACCTATGTTCACGCTTTTGGGTTCGTTATTTGTTCTTCGGGGCACTTACCTGTTAACGCCGCAATGTCCTTGAGCGCGGAGCGGTAATAAAATAGTTGGGACTGGCCAGAACCTGTGTTTCTTAAAAGGGAAGCTGAAAAACGTACTTGAAAACAAAACGAGTATCTGTGGTATTGAAGGTCAAATCATGTGCTACAGGAAGACAAGCTGCGTGTTGTGTAACTACAAATACCTGCATGCAGAAGGAGGAGAAAGCTCACGTATTTTTAGGTTATAACTTACAAGCGTGGCGTTCGTCGGCTGAAATGTTTTTGTTTTTTTTAGAGACATATAAGAACGCGGAACGCCGGCATCCGGTGTCAGGATTTCGACTTCTAACGCGTTCGGCAAGTGCAGTGGCCTCAAAAACAGCGAGCGCTTATGTTCTCGTGTCACTCAGTTCCTAGGGGCATAATAAGGAGTTTTGCAAGACCACGAGCGAGCTCCGCTGCCGGTTAACGCAGACCGTTCCGCCGTGCTCGGCCAACGTGCTGGCCCTGTATACGCCGGCTTCGTCTCCTTCTGCAAACGGTACAACGAGCGGCCATCGCGCCGATGCGAAGCACGGCGGAACGCTGGACGGTCACGGCCGGCGTCGCTAGCGCGCTTGTCATGTGCGAAAACTAGAGTAATGTAAATTTACTATGTGCTAAAGCTCTAATGCCAGAATCTGCACACCACCTCACAGTACATTATAGTCACTTGGCAAGTGACACCTGGAACGTGCAAACACTGATACGAGAGCGATATATATCTCTTCACGGCTTCACGGGCATCGAACAAATAAAACAACCTTTAGCGCTGAAACAAAAATAAAAACGCACCTATTTACATTCTTTAGGCTCATGAACAACGATGCTAAAATGACGCTGAGCTGGACACTCGCCCGACCCCCCGAACGTTAACGAAGTGCCCACCAAATGAACGGTGGTGTCCTTGGAACTGCGGCTGCAGCCCCGACGGGAGTAGTGATCTAACATCGAATAATTTAAGCGGTTCCGATATATCTACAAATAATATTACAATACGTTTATTAATAAATGTCTTTTCTGGACAAAGTATTAGCAACCTTCCCAAAATGTAACTTTTTAAAAATTTTTGTTTATTACAGCAGCACTGTCTAGCGGTCGGCAGATGCAACACTAGAAGTAATGGAGCAACGTGCTACGTAGTATATCGCTCCATGGAGGACTTATCTCGGCTGAGAAGGGACCTCAAGTGTCCACTCTTTACAATTACTGTATTACTCTACGACAAATCTAGCTGCCATTGTCACCACTGCCGTCTTGGAACGCGTGTGAACGCGAACTCGAAACGGCGGACGCCGGCGTTCGGCGTCCTAACGCGTTTCGACGAGTGCGGGGGAGGCAAAAGCAGCTAGCTTCGCGTCTACCCAATTTTCATTCGAACCAGAGTTCGGCGATCCGAAGTCCCCGCACTCGTCTGCTCCTCTCCCTCACTTGCTGCTGGCATTTGTATTTTCGCTGAGCTTGGTGATTACCCTTTTTTTTTAACCCCTCTGTAACTTTTCATCTCATAAGAGATTGGCGTTCAATTGAATGTTGGCAGTATATCAACAAACAAACAAACAAGCAAAAAAGTAAAAGAAGAGAAACAAGCCATGTAATTTATATATATAAACGAATAACCAAATGAATAAAACTACGTTTTATTGTTATGACAGGTAGAAAAACAAACTTTCCTGTAACAAAAAGAAAGAAAATAAAGCTTGATTGTTATTAAGTAGATATTCCTGCCTTCCTACAACTGCTTTGCATGCTGTTGCACTGTAGCACTGCCGCCCTTAGAATGTTACGGTCTGCGCTTGCTATCGCACGCCCAGGCCTTCGCGGCTCTTTTTCGCACGATGCTTCAAAACGCAATTTTTCCTAGGATACCTTTTTAGCGGGCATATTTCTACGGGGGGAATTTTCAGCCCCTCATTCTCGATGGTCGTGTGCATTCCCGATCAGACTCCGTCTAAAAGGGCGTGCAAATCTCGTAGCTGCTCCACCCCTCATTCGAATTTCACCATTGTTTGGATGCGCGCACTCGGAGAATGCATTGGACACGAGGGGTGCGTCCGTGTTGGGCGTAAACTTGGCTCATCCAACAGCACCTAGAATAATCGAGGCCCGGAAACGAGGTGCTTTCTTCCTGCGCAAAAACTTCCTCACTGTTGGATGGCGCCAATACAGCAAATGGTCCGGAGCCCGATATGCCGAGCTTCCTTCGACGTCGCTCATCGGACGCGATGCCCAGCCGTACACTGAGGCAGCGCTCGTATCCAATCCGCGTCTTCGCTCGATCTCGCAGCGATGATCTCAACGTTCTAGTGCACAGGCTGAGATTATTTTACGTGGTGTTGAAAGGGCGTCCATATTTATTCATTTTACCCTCAAGGTACGAAGTTCCTTACAGAGCTGAGTGAATACGAACCAGTCAATCGCATATAATGCGGCTGTTAGTAAAATATTGCTCGAAGAGAACAGCGTCACTAATTGCGAGAATTGAGCCGGGAAGGTGGTTCCAGCCATGTGATGTTTGATGTTTAAAGTTTGAGGTTTATTGCAATTTTCACGGGTGAAGCCCGGTAGGGAGATGAAGAAAAAAAGGCATTTTTGCCTGACAGAGATCTTTACCCCCCGCAGTTTACAGCAACACACACAGTGTATATAGATAAATAATAATAAAAAAAAACATACACAGAGGAGCAAAGACAACCTCTCACACTTACATGCACATTTCACTTGAACGCATCTGTGGGAAAAATACCTTGAAATCAAAAGACACAAAACAAAAGGTACTTGCAGCAATGTTTCACCTTTATGGGTGCAATACAAAACACAAATTATCAAATTGCATAATTATTAATAACAACTAAATCATAAGAAAACACTTACTTAATTGAGGCAAAAAAACAAAAAAAAACATTGCTCTCATTGTTAAAACACACAAAAAAATACTGTCAATACACAAGGCGTGTAATAACTCATAATTGAGGCACAAAAACATTTCGCTCGTTTTTGGCACACACAAAAACAATGTCACTATATAAAGGCGACGGCACGGAAAACAAATACTGGCGCCAAACCATTATTAAGTTCTTCAGTATAATCCGACGAAAGTTTTTTTTTTTTTTTCTTTATCCGACATATTTTATTTTCTATAAGCACGTGTTTTATTTCGTTCTTGTATTTATGGAATGATAGTGAAAAGTCAGGTTGGCCACCCAAAGTGTTTAGCAGCCCAGAAACCTGATAATCGAACTTTTTTTTTGATAATTCGTTCTGACTTCTTTCTTTTGGCATCTCTAAATTCATAGGGACCCGTAGGGCTTTCATTCCTTTAATTAGGCTTTTGTTTGTAGATTGTTTTCATAAGTTGGAAGAAATAAATCTGGTTTGCTTGAAGTATGTTGTGTTTTTTAAATAGCGGACTACAGTCTGGAAATCGTGATGTTACCCTGATAGCTCTCAAATATGCCTAGTACCCTTTTTTTTGTATTAATAAACTATTCTATTTTTTGTGCTTGTTCCTCATACCAGAATTGCGGAACAAATATATGAGAAGAACAAGGAGTAATATAGGTTTGTTTTAAGATATCTAGCTACTAAATTTGATATTCTGTGCATTAAACTGATTGATTTCGATAAATCACTTCTTAGTTTAGTAACATGGGTGTTCCACCTAAATTGTTCATTAAACCAGACGCCAAGAAACCTTTGCTCTTGTTGCTGAGATAAAGGGATATCATTAAATTGCAGTTGTAATGTTGCAGTATCGTGCGTATTGTTGGGGCTAAACATAACCTACTTGCTTTTGTACACCTAAAGTTTAAGTTGGTTTCTTTTGAAACCTTTTGATAGTTGCACTAACTAATTATGTGCCTGTACTTGTGAAATGTGTTTACGCTTACACTGAAAAAACCAAAACAAAAAACGTTCGAGCCGTAAGCGTACATTGCTACACGTGGATAATTCGGGATATCCGAGGCGTAAATGATACGTCGAACGCGCGTGTGTGTGTTGACGCTCGGTATATCCCAGCCTTATGAGCGATTTTTGTCCCGTGTTTTTCAACCTACCTTCACGGCTTTGTCTTTAAACCGCCAGGCGCCGTAAATATCTGATTCGCTCGAGGAGTCATGGCGAGCGAACCTGCGGCCACAGCTTTCTACTTTAGCCACTGAGTGCCGTCGATTTCGCTGGAGTCGCCAACAAGTGTGATAGAGGCGCGCTGTTGAGATGATTCCAGGTTGTGTTTAAGGCGGAAAAAATATGTCATAATGATTAATGTTAAAAAAAGAAGAAACACGGGCGAGCATTTTTACGGCGGAAAACAGATCAAGGAATCCTAAAAGCGCAGTCGCACCTCTAATACATCATAAAAAAACAGTCTGCAGACATTTTACGAGGCGTGTTTCTGCCTTGTATGACAGTCACATCGGTAATACAAACACAGTGTAAAAATACATCTTGGAAGCCGACACATGTACAGGATCCCCAAAAACAATGTACACGTTTGTTTTTTTTTTTGTTTTTTTCACGTTAAAAATAATCTAGGCGTCGCCGAACGCTTATTCTCCGCTCAAAAATAGCGCTAGAGGTCCGAACCGGGTTACAAAGTTTCAGCACAAACCGATATTTTATTCAGAAGTTGGAAATGATTTTCTGAAAATTTAAATGGAAAAAAATGAGGACCGTTTTCGCCCGTTTTCGGTTTCTGGTGCCCTAGAGCTCCATATGTATTCGAAAACTCCGTCGGTCACCACTTTCCCATTGAAATTTTCAGATAATCACTTCTAATTTTTGAGTGAAATATCGGATCGTGCTGAAGCTTTGGCATCTGGTTCAGACCTCTAGCGCTACCCTTGCGCGGTGAATGAGGTTCGGCTATGCGTAGTTTACTTTTACGGTAAAAAAACACTACATTTTTTGGGACATTTGTTATAAAGAGCTTCGAAGATGCTTCAGGCGTGTCCTCATATACTTTTGTCAATAATATCTGCAGCGACACCGTGTCCTTTGTTTCGTGTATGAGAAGTACGACTGCGGCTCTGGGCCTTGTTTTTATGCTAGCTACGATGGCCGTGCGACGATAATTAAAGCCTACTCACACAGCAGCGTTTTTTTGTTTTACTTTACTGTTACGGGAGGTTACGTCTTCTTGCGTCGAGAATCGACGGGACGTCCGTGTTTCGTGTGAGCATATTGCGCTCTTCGAGATTCGTTGTCAGTCCTGTTGAAGGGAGAGATGTTTCCAGGTGCTGGTGCACAACCCTCGCGGCCCGAGCGGGCCCACGGGGGAGTCGAGCGGCGTGTCACTGCTGAGCCTGAGCCAGGCGGTGCACTGCCTCGTCGCCGGAAGCCTGAGGCCAGGCGCCAAGGAGGACGTGCTGCTTGTGGGCATGGCCACGGCGCTGCTCGCCTACGACGTCGAGAACAACGCCGACCTCTTCTTCCGCGAGGTGGGTCTTAAAAACCTAAACGACTAGACCCTTTTGAAAAGTTCTTCGAACAACATGGGTGGTCGCCATATCTTGGGAACGAAGCCTGTGATTGTATGCGAGTCTTCGTCGAACCCTGACGCAGCACACGTTTTTGATACGAGCTAAGACAAGTTCACACCGCACATTGGCTGCGTTTACATGGATGCGACTGTAGCGCTTCGAATCGAGTTAGCCCATTGAATCCACTTTAACCACTGCGTTTACATGGATTCGAATCGACCGGTGCGACACCTGACGTAGAATGATTATGTCGCGTTTCCGCAGAAGCCACGAAGGAACGACCAACACGAAGTTCTGTGCAGAGACAAAAAGCCCCCGTTTATTCTTTTTCATTCCTTTTATATCTGTCTGCCCAGGCAGCATGACGCAGCGATACGCTGGCGCGTAGCCAGCGATAAGATATCGCTTCATCTCTTTTTTTTCACAAAAGCAAAACAGAACTTCCAATCAGAACTCAAATTATACAAAAGAAAACGACACAAGAAAAGCAAGAAACACTGTTACATACACTACGCATTTATATAATTACTCCAGAACCTTTTCATGACTAACACATATCACTTAAATACACAACTAGAAACATTGACACTTCACTTCAACAATTTCAAACATCTGTCACTTTTTTTTTTCCTACTCATCAATACCCAATCTTTTAGGTTTCCTAATTGTTCGCCCATACCGCGTGATGACGACGGGAGAGTCATACGACTCTCTTGACGTTACAGGCGCGGGGACCAAAGCACTTGACTGAACCGTGTTCGATACCATCTCGTCCTCCCCTCTATTCATGCTGGCTGGGAAATCGTAGCTTCCTCCGGTTTCTTGTTGCCGCGGTAAAAACCGCAAACTCGTCCTGTTCCGCACTAGGGTTACCCCGGAGGATGTTTGTACCTCGTAGGACCTCGGCCTTCTGGCTGGAGCCACGACCTCTGCCTTCGCCTTCATGTCAGTCACCCATACCCGATCGCCGATGTGAAGAGTCCGCAACGCTTTCGCTCCGTGGCGCTTGTTAAACCCTTGACGCTGCTTATCTCTTGCACGGTGGTCTCTTCGGATCAACTCCGCTTGATTCAGATTTGTTGGATGCAGTTGTTCGGGTACCATGGGCAGTCTCGTTCGAAGCCGTCGACCCATTAGTATCTCAGCGGGACTCTTCCCAGTTATACCCGGAGTCGACCTGTAAGCCAACAACGCAAGGTTAGCATCAGATGACATTTGCATCAATCTTTTGACTGTTTCGACCATTCGTTCTGCCTCCCCATTGGCCTGTGGGTATCGCGGGCTTGTTGTTCGGTGGCAAAAGCCGTACGTTTCCGCGAACCTCCCGAACTCCGACGACACAAACTGCGGTCCGTTATCGGAAATTACAGTTTCCGGGATTCCATGCCGCGCAAAAATACGCTTCAACTGCTCGATCACCACTGCTGTGGTAGTTGATGAAAGAGCTGAAACCTCGGGATATCTGGAGAGATAATCCACCACAACCAAGAAGTCCGCCCCTTTTATCTGACAAAGATCGATTCCCAGCTTCTGCCACGGAAAGTCTGGGGTAGACGAAGGCATCATTGGCTCCGAGCTTTGGTTAGCGAAATGAGCACATACTTCACAGTTACGGACCGTAATGAAAATCTGCTTGCTCAAGCCTGGCCACCAAACGCACTCTCGAGCACGTGCCCGGCATCTGTTGACGCCTTGGTGGCCTTTGTGCAACCGAGACAACACTTCCGACCGTAGTTTTTGTGGCACAATTATCCGGTTACCGTTTAGCAAAAATCCATTCGCTTCTGTTATCAGAGCTCGGTCCTGCCAGTATGGTTGAAGAAAACAAGGCAGTGACGACTTTCTCGGCCAGCCCTCTCGACATAGGCGTGTTAAAGAATCACAAACCTTGTCCATCCTTTGATACTCTTTTACTTTTCTCAAGAAGTTCTCTTCCCTCTAGGCCCATCAAGCAACCTTGCGTATAGCTTGATACTTCAGCTACTGAAAGAACGCTGTTTCTGTCTGTCCCGGCGAGCGGGGCACGGGACAAAGTGTCTGCTGTGGCAATCAGCTTGCCGGGAACATATACGACTTTGAACATGTACCGCATGAGTCTCAATCGAAACCTTTGTATCAGAGGTGGTAAAATGTCAACCGGCGTTGGCCCCAGCAGCGCCACAAGAGGTTTATGATCGGTCTCGAATACTGCGCCAAGCCCTCTTAGGTATTCGTCGAACCGTTCTGCTGCCCATGTTAAGGCCAGAGTCTCTTTCTCAATTTGCGCATAGCGCGTTTCTGCAGGCGTCAGTGACCGAGAAACAAACGCCACCGGCCGGCGCTCACCCGTTGTTTGTTCTTGTAGGAGAACCGCTCCGAGACCAAAAGATGATGCGTCTGCCGAGACTATTGTCCGTAAGTTTGAGTTGTACTTGGCCATGCATTCCGCGGAGCAGATCATATATTTAACGCTAGCCAGCGCCATTTCTTGCGCCGGGCCCCATGCCTACACCGTGTTTTTCTGGAGTAACTCCCGTAGCGGAGCTGTTTTTGCTGACAGGTGGGGTAAAAAGCGACTTAAGTGATTGGCCATTCCGAGAACCCTTCTGACTTCAGATACATTGGTCGGAGACTTTAAATCTTTGATGGCTCTAACTTTATTTGCGTCCGGTTTTATGCCTTCTCCGCTTATGCTGTAGCCCAAAAACGTGACTTCTCTGACGTTGAACACACACTTCTCTTTGTTCAGCGTGACATTAGACTCCACCAGCCTGTCGAAAACTTTCCTGAGTCTTTCATCGTGTTCCGCCTGATTCTTTCCGTACACCAAAATGTCGTCCATTAGATTGGCCACACCAGGAAGGCCTTCTAAAATTTCCGACATCCGTTGTTGAAAATATTCTGGAGCTGACGTTATTCCAAAGGGCAGCCTTGTAAAACAGTATCTGCCAAATGGCGTGATAAACGTCGTCAGTTCTTGGCATGCTTCCGATAGTTTAATCTGGTGAAAACCCGAGTTTGCATCCAGCTTTGAAAAAACTGATGCGTCACCAAGCAGGCCGAGCGTTTGTTCCGACTGTTGGCAGAACATACCGTTCCCGACGGACACTTTTGTTCAATTGCGTCAAATCCACGCAAATACGAACCGCGCCTGACGGTTTTAGGACTGGCACAATTCCTGCGCACCAGTCTGTGGGTCCTTCCACCTTACGTATTACGCCTAGCTCTTCCATTTTGGCTATTTCGCTTTTTACAGCTTCCATCATGGGAATGGGAACCCTCCGTGCTGTATTAACAGCGAAAGGTGCGGCGTGCGGCGTGAGCTGAATGGTGTATTCCCCTGGAAGCGTACCTAAGTTGTTGAACAGCTGCGGGTACAAAACGTCGTAGCGTTCGCTTTTGCCGATGCTATCTACAAATCTAACAACCCCCAAGGACAGAATCGCCGGTAGGCCTAGCAACACTTCACGCAAAGGGCTCATGACATACACTGTTTGACAAGACACCTTATCTTTCCATTGTATTTCTGTCGTAAATTTTCCCAAGACCGTCAATCGTTTTTCGTTTGCCCCCACCAAAATTTCTTCAACTCGATCCAGCTTAGTCGGGATGCCTGGAAACGTACAGGGAACAACAGACACTTCGGCACCCGAGTCTACTTTCGCAAAGACGGGAACACCGTTAACGGTTATCTGCACATACCGTGCTTTCGCGGCCGCTGTATCTGCGGGTTGCTTAAACAGATACACATGTTTTTCTTCAAGGGCAACCCCTCGTACCTTTTGCGGTTTCCCCGCTCCGGTTCTGCAAACCTTGCTGAAATGGCCTCGGTTGCTGGAGTTGAAGCACTTGGCCGCTCTCGCTGGACAGGCTGACCGTGGGTGTTGGTTCCCTCCACAGGATGAACAGGACCACTTCCGAGCAGACGCCAGTTTTTCGTCTCCTTGACGCCACGATGTTCCACTGTCGCGTCTTACTGCATCGATGTTCACGTCCTCGGATGTTACAGGCGATTCCTCGGGACGCAGTTCTCGTTGCTGCTGTCGTATCGTCTCTTTCAACCTTGCTTTTGCCAACGCAGAAGCAAGCGTAAGTTGCGAGTCCATCTGAAGCGTTTCCGACAGCTTTCCGTCCCGCATGCCGACGACCAGTCGATCACGCAGCATTCGTTGTTTGAAGTCCCCGAAATCGCAGCGGTCTGTTAGGGTGTGAAGCGCTGTCACGTACTGGTCGATGGTCTCGTCTGGATTCTGCACACGCCGATGAAAGCAGGCGCTCTCGTAGACGACGTTTCTTTCTTTCACGAAGTGCTCATTAAACTTCTTTCGACTTTCTCATAGTCTTTCGAGTCTTGCTTGCTCAGGCCGAAGGTTGCGAAAATTTGCCGTCCCTGCCTTCCTAGGGTATAGAGGAGGGTTCTGACCTAAGCCTCGCCGCTTCTTTCGTTGAGACCGCTTGCGAACCGGTAGACTTCGAACTCTTGAATCCACACTGGCCATTCTGACGCTTTGTCAAAGTCCAGTTTAGGTGGTGGCTGCAGTCCCAGTCCCCCTTGAGCTGGTATCGGTGTCCCCATGGCTTGCTCTTCGTGCATATTCCTGGTCAGACGGACCCCACTCCTGACACCATGTCGCGTTTCCGCAGAAGCCACGAAGGAACGACCAACACGAATTTCTGTGCAGAGCCAAAAAGCCCCCGTTAATTCTTTTTCATTCCTTTTATATCTGTCTGCCCAGGCAGCATGACGCAGCGATACGCTGGCGCGTAGCCAGCGATAAGATATCGCTTCAGATTACAGCGCACCCCACGTGACCTGTCCGGGGAGGGAGGGGGGATTAGTGGAGTACATCGGTGACGACGCGGTCTGGACTGTAGCACAAGGCGGAGGGGGAAGTTTGAAGGTCATCTTAGCCTTTCGTTCCTCCCTCCTTCCCCCGTCCTTCAGACACTCGATTCGATTTGCTAGAGTTTACATGGAGGTCTCGAGTTGGCTCGAGAATCTCAAACCAACCCCTTTGAACGGATCGGATCGGACTCGATTCGATGCGTTTCGCAAGCGAAACACAGTGGTTTTATGGGACGATTCGACACGCTAACTGGATTCGATCTGCCACTTTCGTATCCGCTACGTTTACATAGATGCGACTGCAGCGCATCGGATCCAGTTAACGAATCGAATCGGTCCATGAGAACGGCTCGGATCGGATCCGATCCGATCCGATGCGATCCGCAGGGACGGGGTGGTTTGAGATGGTCAATCCAAATCGAGACTCTTCATGTATACGCTAGAGGATCGAATCGAGAGCTTAAGCGAGGGATCACGGGAGCGTTGCGTTGCATTCCACTAGGCAAACCGGAAACTTCGGATCGCGAGGTTTGCGTTGTGATCCTTCGACACGATGTGCCGCTACTGGTCGATCCGAATCCATGTACACGCAGTGGTTGAAGTGGATCCGATTCGCTAACAGGATCAGAGGCGCTGCTGTGGCATCCATGTAAACGTATCCCATGTAAGCGTAGCCGCTGACGGAACCTATCGTGTCCATTATTTGTTCAGACTACGTGCCAAACAACGGCAAACTCGCATAATTAGCGCAGTCACTTCAAGATGGCGTGTACTTGTGAAATGAGAGTCCAGGGATCCTTGGTTCAATCTCCGCCCCGGCCCGCTCCGATCTACGTGGATGCGCATCGTACCGGCATGCGGTCGCGTATTACTACTTCCTCATGTACGTTAAATGGGTACTGCAACGAAATTCTAGCCCCACGCCTAAATGTCAACTACTTTCTCAGCACACCGCATGCAAGCGCCTATTCTTTGCTAAAAAAAAAAACACCAAAAAATTAAAAAAAAAATAACGATTACTCGATTGCACTTGGTAGGTCCCCGAATGTCGTTACGTCCATCTTCCCATAAAAACAGCGCCGCTCTCCGAAGTTCGCGCTGAGCTCCGAGCAAGCGTAGTCTGTCAAACTTGGCTGGCTGGATGGACGTTAATGGCTACACTCTGTGCAACGGGTGGTAGCTTGCGCCACCTAGCCTAAGCCCTAACCGGATTTCTCTTCTCTTCCGCGCTTATTAAACTCCTGCAGGGAGAGGGGAGCGAGCATCTCGAACAGCCAGGGTGTAAAGCGTTGACGCCACCAAGTGGGGAGGCTCACAACCGCGCCACTTTTCCTGTAGCACTGGCCGAGAAGTTGAAACTTGACGTCGCGAGCGCGTTGGAGACGTCGGATCACCCGAGACGCATCGCGCTCTTGGATAGCTGCTCTTCTAGCGCTCTCTAATTGACCATTTGTAACGAAAAATAGAGCCATCCGCTCAAAATACAGACGTGCGATTGGCTTTAGCAGATTTTTTTGATCATGCACAATTTAGTTCTGAACGTGAGATGTATATTTCAATTTTCATTTTTGTATCCCTTTACAAAGCCCAGGCGAGCAGTCGTAATGACCTGGCTAAATTTTATATAGAGTGGGTAACAATGCCGCACACACTTGCAGACTGAACGCCTGTTCTCAATTAACTAATGACTAATTTGTTTCTGTTTTGTTTCGCATTCTTACTAAAGTCTGAGATTAGTTTCGTAGTGAAACGTGCCGCAACGTGAACCTTGTCGGCGGCTAAGGTCGAAGGGAGTAGGTCGGCTGTCAGATACCCGCGCCGCAAGCTCTGCCAGCCACACAACGCAAGTGTAAAACAAAATAACGAAAAAAAAAACGACAACATAAGGGGCAAGGCAGAAAACTCCGAGATACATCCAGAAGCCTTGCGGAAGAAAAAAAAAGTGAACAAAAGGAGGAAGTGGTTGTCTAATGGTGAATTCGGGTGGTCGCCTCTCTCCTCTGACCTCGATTCAGCAGAGCGCCCCCTCCTTGCCGCCAGAGCTACTCAAGATCCTTTTCAGCCGATTACAACTGCTGGGATCAGAGCGCTTTGACATTCTCAGACCAGTCACGGAATTAAAATTTCTTGACATTGGTAATGCATTAAAAACAACACGATCTTACAGCGTACGGTTTACGTTTGAGCAAAATTTGCGCGCGCAACATGATGAAATAATGGTTGTGACGTAAATTGTTTTACGCGTCGGCATGTAAAAAAGAGAAAACAGCAGTATGGGAATTGATTTTTGCAGAACGGAACGAAAGCCAATGCTTGGAAAGAGTTGTCAACTCATCGCTTTTCCACAGTGAACGCGCTGCGATAGCGGTCATGCGTACGACAAAGCAGGCAAATATAAAATGGTTAGTAAACCGCATTTTTCTCAGGGCGAAATATTGTGGAAGCAGGATATAGCACACATCGCCATGTGACACAAATCACAGTGCATTATATTCGGCTCACCCTTTATTTTACAACACAAACCTTTGAACGCGCTTCTACCGAACCTGAAAATTTCTTCAAGCGACCATAAAATCCGGTAAAGCAGCGGCGAGCTCCGCGAGCTGCTTCTTCGTCTGTTAGGTTTAGCGGATTCACCGCCGTGAAATGAACGATGTCGTGAAAGCACTGGGAATACTTCACACGTCGACTTTTCCTGTTACGGTCGCAAACGAAAGCCGTCCCGTCCGTTGTAATCCTCGCACCGTCGAATGCACAAGCACTTTGTAGAACCACATATCAATCGCCGTCATGCCGTACCCCGCACCCCACCACAGACCACTGCGGGCATCGTCAACAAAACCACGTGATCCCCGTCCAAGTACCACGTGACGCCTGCGCCGCTCCGCACTCCGACGGCTACGGACGGAGTGCCAGGGAGCGCTCTGAGAGGGAGAGGCGCCCTCGGAATGAACCAGCCGATCAGGCCCCAGGACTCTCTTTCAACCACCCGACCTCGCGCGCTCTGAAAAGAGCGCTCGAGAGCGCGCAGAAAGAACCACGCGAATTCGCCATAAGTTAGATAAGGCGGCACGTGCCTAGAAGGCTGAGACTTGAGTGAGCCCCTTCTGCGTTGCTCATAAAACGTAATAATTGATATGACGTTTCTATCCATGGAACGAATTACGACTGCAAACGTTTTTGAAGGAAAACACCCTACTTCGAAAAGTTTGTTCGTCCGTGCATTTCCTACTAAATTTAGCGGAGCAAATGACGTCCTGTGACCTATATATCAATTCAGGTTCTCCGCTAAATTCAATGATGAAATTGACGTAACTTGGCCTATACATACATTAGTCTTCACGATAACTATATAGCGGGGGAATTGAAAAAATATTTTTTTTTATTTTACTTCGCTTCCTAAAACGGCGCCCGCCTGATTATTCTCTTCTAAATAAATTCAAAAGATCGCTGTAATTTTTTTTAATTTAATTTGCAAACCTGGGGGAGATTGTTTCGCATGCATTAGAACAAACCTGTCAAAATATTTATATATAAAAAATACAGCTTTATTCATCTGACGGGAGAACCAGCACATAAAAAAAAATTAGAACCTAAGAGCCTTGCCGTAAACCAATCCGAAGGGCAACAAAGTGAATTACACTAAATTCTTTATTTGATTTTTTTGTAAATTTGACTATGGTTCAGCAGCTGTTGGCTGTATTGCACGCCAGAAGTAACATTTATCTCCCCTGGGCGGCCTGCAAACACGTCAGCCGTTGACGTCTGCATGTTTGTTCGCCTCATTTATACAGGAAAATAACTACACATAGAACTTTCATCGGATAAATGCACATTTGGTGAAAATTAGAGTTTGCTGTGTGCATGTGCCGATGTGTATGGTTCGTTTTACAGCATAAGATCCACTAGCCACTTTATGTTAGGTATGAAAAAACAAAATTAGATCAATCGAAATTTTCTTAATTTTATGAATCTCTCATGTGTACAGGTTCCGGACGGAGCCAACTGCATCACTACGGGCTACCTGGGGACGCTACGGAACCCTGTCGTACTCGTGGGCGGCAACTGCTCCATCCAGGGTTACGACCACGAGGGAAAAGACGTCTTCTGGACCGTAAGCGCTACGTCTCAAATTGTTATGCGTCTGGGTGATTCGAACCTGGGGATGCCTTCACACACGTGCGAGGCAAATCAATACCACTTAGAAAACAATACATGTGCATGACGTCATCATTAGTTGACCCTCGCTTCGTCCCCAAGCAGTAGACACTTGGAGGCTTGACGAGCCTCAAAGTGTTCGCGTTGCCTGAGACTGCGTTGCCACCGCAGCGCAGTCTCAGGTTTACATCCATGTTCAACTTGCACCAGCTCGCCTGCACTCTGAATATTTTTTTAATCCACTAGTCATAACGTTGGGGCATGGTACCTGGTACCCGTCTCCGACATGTGTGTTTGCAGCGTTCTAGAAAGTGTTCCCCCAATCTTTGCCTGATGACGTCGTAATAGTGCCACGCTGTCGCCGCCGCCAAGATCCTGACGGCTTAACAGCAGCGGTGGGCGACGTGGCAGACACCTGTCCTGTTGCAGGTGTCTGTCATTCTTCAGCTTGACAGCCCATGGAAGCTTCAGCAGCTACGAGTCGAGACGCCGCGACGACAACAACCAGGGGCGGATTTAGGGGGGGGGGGGGGGGGGGGGGCGGCCGCCCCTTCGGAGACGCCAAAAAAAAAAATAATTCTGAATTTTTTTTTTTTTTTAATATTTGGTTTTGGTGTAGTGATTATTTGGTCACCAAACTAAATTTGTGCTGTCGAAGCAGGACAGTAGATTCGGCCATCTGTTTTTCCTTGGCAACGTCTTTGTTATTTAATAAAAAAAATGGAGAGAGATGAGTGGACAAGTTTACCAGACGCGAAATGTACCTGCGAAGGGAAAGCGGTGCTTGTTTAAAGTTCAGAACCTAAGATAGCAGCTTTGCGGCACGGGCTCGTCCAAAGCGTCTCTCCACCCTGTACGGAGGCGGCGGCTTTGGTATCGAGGCTCCCTGCTCCCTCCGTCTCTCTGTGGAGCCATCCTGTGCCGCTGAATTGGCACCACTGGTTGAAAGGCGAAGAGAGGCGGGAAAAGTCCACTATGACCGCAAGACTCGGCTAAGGGGGGGGGAGGAGAGGTTGTTAGGTGTCGACGCCCAGCCTTGTCTCTCGGGGAGCATGGTAATCTCGCTGGCGTCCAACCTTTCTCACGAACAACGCCCGAACCACTCAGTCGGGAAAACTTAACAGGTTTATTTCATAGCGAAATATGTGACCGAAGACGACCGTCTCTCGAACGGTCGGGATTTTTGTGGACACGCGAGGGAGAGGAGGATTCCGTGGGCGGTGCTTTTCCTGAAGCGACCGAGGGCAGTCGGACCAGCGGAGCTCTCCCCCAAGGGGAGCTTAACGTTTGGGAAAGGCGAGACGACGATTATCCCCAACTCTGGAATCCTACGAAGGGGGTGGGAAACAGTTCCAAGGTCTTCGAATTGGCTGATGAACAATCCCTGGATTGTTCCCCCGCAGACAGCCGGCGCCGTTTAATCTCCCCTCCCACCACCGTGGCAGAGAAGAATCGGGAAAGCTCGGAACACACACTGTCGCGTTCCGCCGCCTCGGCGCCAGCCGCAGGTAGAAGTCCGAAGGGTTGACACGTGACGTGAGGGAGGGGAGTCCTTGAGCGGCGCTTCCCCGGAAGCGACTGACGCCAGCCAGACTGGCAACGCCCCGAGCGTTCGGCTATGCCTGGGCTAATCCTTCCCCCAAAGGGATCCTAACGACTAGGAAAATACTTCGGTAAGCTTCCCACGCACTCACACACACATGGAGATGGGACGGGTCATAACAAGGTGTTGTTGAGATGGCGATAGCGAGGCGCGCATACCAAAACTCAACTGGTTTATTTTTGCTTCCCGTCTTGGGCGACGGGCGTTCCCCTCTCCTTGGCTACGTTCTCCCGAAGCGGGAGGGTGGGAAGAACCGGTCTATCGGGAGCGCAGCAAGGTCACGAGGCAGGGCGAGTTCTCTCGAGCGGTGAGCAACGTGGGTCACCACAGTGTACACGCGTGCGTGTGTGGGCTCTGAGTCATGCGCCGCCGGGCCTGAGCGAAGGTACCTCGGGAATGCCAGCGCTCACGTTTCACAAGTCAGGAACGGTCGGTCAGGCTACTTTGAAGGGGAGTCAGTCGGGTAGCTTAGAGCGCCGAGAACAGTGCAGTTTCAAGATCCGCGAGGGAAACCAAACGTGGACTTCTTTACTGTGTTGCACCATTCATCCCTTCTCCGTCGCGGATCGCTGTTTTTCAGTGACGATTGACTTGGAGCACGTGGTGACGCGCACGTTCGAGCTTAGTGGCGGCGCTTTCGACCTGTCGTTCACACGTTCACTCCTGGGCAAAACGGTGATTCGGGTAACGAGAAAGTGCTGTTGACCTCCAGAGACAAAGTGAGCCTAAGGCGGATGAAGTAACCGGGAGTCGAGCTCTGCAGCCTGTTAAGAATGGAACCTTCGGCGACCTTTTTCCGAGTTTCAACGCTGCGGAAACGAGTCACGATCTGTTCAGGACAGTCGCCCGCCTGTTGGAGCCTGCCCGAAACGAGTCACGATCTGTTCAGGACTGTCGCCCACCTGTCGAAGCCTGTCGAAGCCTGTCCAAAACGAGTCTCAACGCGTCCGTGACGTCAACGGGACGTGTGTGTGTGTGCGTGTGGGTTCGTGCGCTCCGGAAGGGGAGAGAGACATGGCCTAACTGCGGAGAACCATGGCTACGACGCACTTCTGCATGGCTACGACGCGGCGGACTTTGCTGCAACGCACTTGGCGGTTGCACCTGCTGCCCTGGCGGAGAGTGAGGGAGAAAACGGACCCTATATAAGGCGGAGCGTGAGGCTGCTCCGTGGTTCTCTCGGATTTGACGACTGTATCGCTACCATGTAATTAAACCGTTCGTTACGTTACCAATTCTCCCACCTCCACTGGACCCCTGGGTTCTTCACTTCGGGGAATGGTCGTCGTCACGAGCCAGGAAGCCTCCGGACGTGCGGCTTAAACCCCGCCTCGAACAAGCCGCTACAATGGTGAGTTGCACTTTAGTCCGTAAAATGACGTTGCTCTTTTGACAAATTATAACGAGGCATTTTCTGCACTTCGCTCGCGTATGAGGTGGTTGGTAGCCGTGACGCATGCCGAAAAAGTAATTGACATAGATAGTAAGGAAAAGAAAAGCTAAATGGAACGTGTGAATTGTTCGTTTCTTTGCCACCATCCGCAGTGACATAAAAAAAAAACATCGCGCTGCAGACATTAATTGTTTCCTCCTCTTTCTATGCATAAACATTAGTCATAGACTGTGTGCGGCGTTTCTTTCGGTCGATGGATAATCAAAATATTTATGCGAAATTTGCTCACTAAATCTTTTTGTGGGGTGGAAGGACACTGATGGCTTAAGAACTCCCAGCCAACCAGCGTTTGGGACTTGGTATGTTATATTGAGCTAATTTTTGTAATAATTTTTCCTTTGTATTTGTGTACGCAGCCTTTACTACTTTCACCTTCCATTTACACTTCGGCTTAAGACGCATAAGATCGCACAGCTGATATTGGTAATTAGTGCTGAATCGGTCACTCGTGGTATTTATAAATTACGTCACTTATGAATGGGTTCTATCTGTTTAGTAAAACAAGTGTTTTTTACATAGAGTGAAGATGGTCCACCAAAGTCATCCAAGCGGAAAAGTACCACTCTGCATAACTTCTTCCAAGCTGTGCCCAAAAAGATTGTCACTGAGGCAGACATTGCAAGCAACGACTCGAAGCTCACTTTGAAGTCTGATGGCGTGGACGAACAACTCACGATTGAGGCTCTCCCGTCGCCCATGGTCGAGAATTCTGACGGAACTACCCCACTAGCCCCGGCCGTCCACACACTTCGGAATCCAGCAGCTGACTTTGGTTTGCAATATGACATTGGCAACTTCGTTGGGGCGAGGCCAGACGACCACACCGTGGTTGGCTTACTCGAACGCCATTGGATGCCACCGCAAGGTTACTCCTTCCCTTTCTCCGAACACAACAAGGGACAAACAGTCGAACGGAGGTACGTCAGAAGTGACCACCTACTGAAATATCCTTGGCTGGTTGTCTCGGATGCCAAGGCAGGTTTGTTCTGCAAATTTTGTCCTCTTTTTGCCACCGGGCACATTGGGGGGAAACACAAGACAGTTGCCCTTCAGGCTCTTGTAACGGAGCCTTTGAAAAAATTCGCGAAGCTTCTGGGGAAAGATGGAGCTTTGGAAACCCATTCCAAAGCTAGATATCACATCGAAGCAGTGGAAGCGGGCAAGGCTTTTCTGAAAACTTGTCGCGACCCAGCAAGGGTCGTAGCAAACCAGATCGATACACAGCGAATGCGGCAGGTGTCTGAAAACCGCGCGCGGCTTCTCTCGATTGTCGACAACGTTGTGTTCCTGGCCCGGCAGAATATTGCCTTCCGTGGACATCGGGATGACGGCCCAGTGGTCACTGGGAAGAACGGCAATGACAGTTCGGAGAATGGATTAAACTTGAAGTAGCTGCTGCGCTTCAGAGTGAAATGTGGTGACCATGCCCTCGAAAAACATCTCTCCCAGCCACAGGAAGGAAGATGTTCACAAGCAAAACAGCTCAAAATGCCCTTATTGAATGTTGCGGAGACGAAGTTCTGTCCGTGATCTTGGCACGAGTTCGACAGAGCAAATATTATGGCATTATGTTCGACGAGACAACCGACGTGGCTCACAAGTCTCAGCTATCTCTTGTTTTGAGGTATGAACATGATTTAAAGATCAGAGAAGATTTTGTGGGTTTCTTAGATCCTCGAGAACTCAAGCCTCAAGATTCAAATCAGAATCAGAATTCGTCCATGTCGGACAGCGGGTCCGACGAGGAAGAGCAAGACGAAGACGACGCACTGGAGCCAACACTGACTGGTACCAAGCTCGGAAAAATCGTGCTAAGTCTACTGAGGTCATTGTCTCTCAACCCCAAAGGCTGTGTAGGCATTGCAACAGACGGATGCTCAGTAATGACCTCCGAGCTCTGCGGTGCCATTCAGGAAATTCAAAAAGTAGCCGTGCATGCAGTTCGATGCCCCTGCTTCAACCACAGCTTGAACCGTTCTATATCCAAAACATCAACTGTGCAAAGTGTCCGAAACACCACCGGGACAATGCGGGAAGTCATTGCGTTTTTTACGGCCTCGCCCAAGCGTAACGCCGTTTTGAAACTCCAGCTTGGCAAACAGCTGACCAAGTTATGCGACACACGTTGGGTCGAACGTCACGACGCTGTTTTGCAGTTTAGAGAGAACCTGGGAAGCATCGCAAAGGCGTTGGAAACGGTTTCGCAGTGGCGAGAACCAAGCTTGGCTGCCAAGGCGAGATCACTGCTTACATCAATCCTGGATGCCGAATTTGTAATCGCAACCCTAGCTCTCTACGATGTACTCTCAGTCACGCTTCCCCTAAGTCGGTTGCTCCAAAAGCCGGATCTGGAAATGAACAGTGCCTCGGACATCGTGAAAGACACAATCGTCGTCCTGAGCGAAAAGCGGAACCCATTAAACGTCGAGAAGACTTTCAAAGAAATTTTCGCGCATGCAGAAGAAATTGTCGAGAATATGGGAGCCCAACTAGATGTGCCTCGTCTAGTCCAACGACAAATGAACTGCGCAAAATTGCCTCCACAGACAGCCGAGTCATACTTCCGCGCACATGTATACATTCCTCTTGTGGAATCTGTCGTAGAAGATCTTAAGCAGCGTTTTCCGGAAGAGGTGCTGGAAGTGTACAGCCTCAACACACTTTTGCCTCGTCATGTGAATGAGAAGGGAACTCCAGGAAAGCTCAGTATCCTGGCAGCAAAATACGGCGTGCTCCTCGGAATGGGAGATGTAGCTTTGCAGACCATCATCAGAGCCGAATTTTCACTGTGGGCGGCGAAATGGAGACGCGAACAAGAGAAGGGGCCTCTTCCATTGACAGCTGTGGAGACACTTCAAGAGTCGGAGCCAGAGCTCTACCCCAACATTAGGACTCTGCTGCGCGTTCTCGCCACACTGCCAGGTAGTGTTGCGACGGCTGAGCGGTCCTTTTCCACCCTTCGTCGAATTAAAACTTGGATTCGATCGCGGTGTGGCGAAAAGCGACTCAACGGTCTTGCCCTCCTCCACGTCCACCGAGATGTGAACGTCGACCAAGAGAAGGTGGTAGACCGCTACGCGCAGGGAGCACGACGGAGGAAGGCGATGTTCGTGCTCTGAAGAACCTTTAAGTTGATAACTTGTGTAAATAATTATGTCTGTATTCTGTCCTCCCCAATTGTAGGGGTTTTTTTTTTCTTCATCTCATCAGATAAACATGAATCTGTTTAATAAATAATTTTAATGTTGCTCCACGCAATTCGCCTAGGCACTGCGCTGAAGACCATTTGAGCTCGCATTTTTGTTTTCTATTGGTTTCACGGATCCACAAGACCATAAAGAATCGAACAGTTATTTTTGTTTGGCTGTTTCCCGTAAAATACCAAGTCATTGAGAGTAAAGTCGCTGAGAAATCCCATCCACTGTTTTTTTATTAGAGTTTAATTACTCCAACTAAATGCTCACTTTTCTCAAGAACTGTGCATTTTCGAGAGTGAGTCAATAAAATAACAATGAAAATAAGAAGGTATTTTGATCACGTTCTTCCAGGAATTAGAAATTCTTCATATGATTCGGCCGTTTTACATCTGTCTTGATAACAAATCCTTTCTTCTCCGGTCTTTGTGGTGGTTTTTTTTTTTGTCTAAATTGATGTATTTTGTGTGATTGAGTCCCTGCACAAACTCTTTCGCGCCGCGTGCCTCAATTGCCTGTGTTGCTTAAATGGGGATAGTCACTGTTTAGACATAGAATATAGAACCATGCACACGTATGTCTCTCTCTATCTCTATTTTTTTTTACCACTTATAGTGCAAATCTTTGAACCACTGAAGCAACAAGTGCGGGTTAATATAAAAGAACAAGAAACTAATACAAATTTGATGGGAATATTTAGGCTGTAACAAACGTTAAAACACGATTAATAGTTGCTTTTTGTAGATGCCGCAAAAATCGCTAGCCCGCACAATTAAAAAAACAAATCACCACCGCCTCCCCCCCCCAAACCTTAGCCATAAATCCGCCCCTGCAACAACACCCGCGTTCGCTCGTACGTTTTGCCTGTCCAAGCCACCAACCGCCAGAATCGCGGCCTCCGACAACGTGACAGGCCGGCTTCTGTGACGTCATCACTTGACACTTCGGAACCACTTTTTGATGTTTGGGTGGTACAAGACGCCGAACGCACAACATAAAAAAAAGCCGTGTTTCAGGCACTGCTGTACAATGCGACATCAATAGTGTTTCTGCGCGCTTTTCCGAGGAAGAGGTTGGCGTCGGTGAAACAGCCGGTATACGAGAGTGATGAAAATAATTACAAAGAAGGGGAACAAGAGGGAAAAAGGACAAACACAAATCTCCAGGGATTTTTTTTTTCTTCACTCTTGTCCAGCTCGCTTGCACCTTCGCATTTAATTACATTATAATCATACGTGAGTGCATTTCGCGTGTTGGCGTTGCAATGCAGCAGGGCTCTGCCCGCGTTTGCGGCTTGTGCGTAAGAAAAATATGTCTAACGTGTTTCAAATTATCTGCTAGCTGCTACAGGCCCCATAGGGGCATTTCGTATACTATGCGATCGAAAGTTTCTCTTCTTCTTGCGCAGGGGTCGCAGTGACGTCAGAACGCGGACCTCTGATTGGTTCTGATTGGAAGGATAGCGAGTCGCCCCAATGGTAGGTGCCTTGAGGACTACCAATACCTTAGAGTCAAAGCTCGGCGTTCTGAAATTACTGCAACCACTGCGCAAGAACCAGACGAACTTACGCTTCCCATCGTACGATCTTGGTGCATAGTCCACACCGCGCGCACTTGGTGCCTAGTGCGCACATAAGAAATTCTCGTACGCAGGACACTTTGACAGCTATACCTGCTTCATTTTCCAAAGAAAGCTTTTATCATAAGTAAATCATCATTAACATGCTCTGCCATTCACAACATTCATCACATCTCGTCATAATAAGTGACCTATAAAACACAAATCGTTGTATAGTGTAAAAACTTAATTTTAATACATGTTTCATCAATGGAATATAGTTCGTAAAATGCGGGTGCCCCCGCACTATCTTCAGGTTCACCATATTTTCTGGATTGTTTGTGCTCGAGGCTCTTAGATGCGCCTTCAAGCATGGGGTTGCGACCCCGATGCTTCAGGTTTTCGCTTTATTAATGAAAGAAAACTTAACAAGAACCACGAAACGTTCACAAAAGAACTTATAATGTTTTGTGGATACACGTTTCGTTGCAACATGTTTCGTGGACTAATTTGCATGGACACATGTTTCGTCAACACTGTGGCGTTTCGTGAATACTCGTTTCGTTAACACACGCTCCTGCGACGTTTCGTCGGCAACGTACCTGCTTAAATTGCGTCAGCACTTGTTGCTCCGGTGTATGCGGCCATCTTTCGTTTGGACGGTCGTGGTTTGGTTTGGACTAAACTGGTTTCGTGAGGCCATGGCGCGCTTCCCGCCGTGCTCTTTCGCCCCGTTCGTTCACCCGTTACGTCTACTCTCCTTTTATAAGAGGGAAAGGGTCTTCTGGTACGCTTACAGCGACGCGCTCCGGGAACGGAAGAGGAGGGGATCGAGCGACCGTGGCCGTAGTCGACAACGTAAAACTGAGGCGCCGCGGCGACTTCGTTTGCGTGATATCGTTTACACCCGGAGGAAAGATTGGCTCTTCGAAGAGAACAAGAGTTTGTGCACCGCAGACGGTGATCAAGGGAAGCTGCGGTGACTGCATCTGATACTGCCGACGCCCGGAAGGACAGAAGGGCTCTCTGAATACAACAGTATGGGGAGCATTGCGAAGTTGGAATTCCCATCGTTCGCTGACTCGGAACCCCTGCGCTAAATGCTAACATGTTTTGTCGAGAATCATCGTAACGACAGAAGAGATTTCGGCATCATTTTTGTTTACTAAGTGCGTAATCAAATCCGGTAGCCGGCTAGAGGCTAGCACGTGACTCACTTGGGCGTAGCCAGCGACAGAGCCCTTTTTGCGGGCTGCGCGAGCCCACAGCAAGGAGCTCGGACGGCGTGCTCTGTGGCTCGGGCAGTCGCGGGTCCAAAAATTCATAATAAATGTTCGGCTAGTCCGAGCCAGATCACCAAGCGATTTGTACTTCTCTTTTATTTCTCCTAAAAATGGTGACCCGGAATCTGAAGGCTCCTTGTCGCTTTCTTTAGATACCTAAACCAACATGGATCATCGCCACGCTCACTCGGGTGATGACGCGCTTGCTTAGTCCTCTGACGCTAACCTCGCAACTATCCGCTTGCGCCTTCCCCAATTTGGGCCAAAGAACCCACGGGTTTGGTTTGCGAAAGCAGAGAGGCAATTTCATCTTCGCCATATCACCCCTCAGCTGTCACGATTCTACCACGTCGTCGCTTCCCTGCCACCAGCTGCGGCTGACGACATCGACGACTTGCTATGGCTGTCTACCCGTGAGGACGCCTACGATTGTTTAAAGGCAGTCCTGCTCGAGCGAACAACAGAATCCGAGTGGTAACGAATCCAGCAGCTACTGAAAGCCTAGGAATAAGAGACCGCCACCCATCGCAACTCCTCCACCAAATGGGACAGTTGATGGGCCCCCAAGCCTCCGTCTCGCAAAACCATATAGTTTGGGGCAATTTCTTTTTTTTTTTTTTAAACTATCAACCGGAATGCGGATTGTTTTGACAGCATCCCATGAAATGCCACGAGGTCGTCTTGGCATGCTGGCAGACCGCACCACCGAACATTCGTCACCATCCATCGCCACTGTGGTGCCTCACAAGACTCCTCCCTGGGAAACATTGATCGCGGAGATTCAGGCAGGGATAAAGAAGCTTTCCTTCACTGTTGCCGCTGTGAAGACGTCGAATGAGAGACCCTCTCGACAAACAAGGCGAGTCTCTCCTCGGACCCGTTCATCTTCGCGGCACGCCTCGCGGTCAAGTGAAAGAGCCCTGTGTTGGTACCAGCAGAGTGACGGGGAACTTGCAATACGCTACCAAACAACCGTGCTCTTGGTCGGCAAACACCACGGCCGGTCGTCAAATTTCTGGTCACCGCTTCTTAGTGGACACCGGGGCGGAAGTTAGCTTCTTGCCTGCGTCACGACTAGACCGTCAGCGAGCGCAACACACTGCGTCCCTAGACGCCGTACACCGCTCCTCAATTGTCACCTTTGGCCAGCGGTCGCTAACGATTGACATAGGACTACGGCGACTGTTCCGGTGATATTCAATGTTGCGGATCTTGTCAGGACATACTTGGAGCAGATTTCCTGGCCAACGTTGACCTCTCCGTCAACAACCATGCCTGGGGCCTCACCGATGCTACCACATCTTCAACAATACAAGGTATTCTGTCGTCAATCAACGCTTCTTCAATGCATCCCCTGGTGGCGTCTTTCAGGCCCGAACCTTTCCTCACAGGGTACCTTGCCATAAACCAACCCTGCAACAGACCTCGGATGCCATTTCCAATGTTTGTGCTGTTCGCTGCCTTAGCACCACTTCTTAGAACACACCATATGCGCACAACCTCTTACCACCCGTCGGAAAACGGCGTGGTAGAAAGGTTGCACCGACATATAAAAACATTGAGATGTACTTCACTGGGCGGATCATCTACCGTTTATCTTCCATGGCATTAGATCAACATTCAAAGACGACGTGAACTGCACCTCAGCAGAAATGTTGTTTGGATCGCCGCGCCGGCTTCCTGGAAATGTTTTTCACGCATTCATGAGCACTCATACTGTTCAACAACCACCGTACTTGGACGACGTGCGACAGTTTACACAAGACCTCCAACCCACACCTCCTCAATTTCCTAGTTCTCGCAATGTACTTGTAGGCCAAGGGCTTTCAACTTACACCCATGCATTCGTCGAGAAGGGCCTCATTGAGAAGGGCCTCATTGCACCGTATGACGGCTCGTTTAAAATACTCAACGGAACCGACAAGACTATCTTTCTGGATTTTCACAGACATCCAGAAACTATCTCCATAGACCGCACAAAGCGCGCTTTCACTGACTCGACGCCTGATTACACGTCCACACACCAAACTTCCGCACTCCAGAAAAGCAACGCATCAGCTGGCAGAAAACATGCCTTTAGGGAAATATGACCTGCCGTGTCGCCACCATGTTATTACCAGCCTTGAACTTGATCGCCACTTGTTAGATGTAAATGTTATTTTATTCGTTCTAGAATGAATCTATCTTTCTTCTCTACGATCCATGTTACCAGGGGGAACATTGTAAGAGCCAGCGACAAAGCCATGTTGGGGGCAGCGCGTGCCCGCGGTATGGCGAGCTCAGTGGCGCGAGCTGTTGCGGGGTTAAAACGTCACAATAAACGTGCGGCTATTTCGAGCCAGAGGACCAAGCGATTCGGACCTTCTTTCATTTACCCTACCGCGTGTTGATCTCAACCTCCCCTCGGTCCCCCCACCCCCCTTTTACTCTTTCTGCGCCCGTAAATCAGGCGAGACGGAAAACGTAAGGTCTGTTGCAAAAACAGCAAGGTCGTGTTCAACGAGACATCGCAATTTGTGTTAAGCCACGAACGTGGGAAAGCTTTTTATGAAGAGAAATTTCGATGAAACGTGGAATGGTGAGGAAACAATCGATCTATTGATTAAACGTCGTTTGACAAACTGATCACCAGCGCTCGCAGAATCGTTTCATATTTCGGACGTTTGAGGCCATTCAGACCATAGTAAAAATTCCGTTTTCCGAGATCCCAGACGATTTCGGTACTGATAATGCTTTTTACTTAATTTACAGGTCACCGGGGACAACGTACGAGCACTGGCGCTTTACGACTACCTAAAAGACGGACTCAATGAGGTCAGTCTGCTTGACGCCAGTCTGGCGTGTTTTTTTTTGTTGTTTTTTTTTTGTGACGCCGTTAATTGCTGAACCTGCATTATATTTTTTAAGGTGCGCTGATTTAGTGTTTTTCAATTATATTCAGGAAGCTGCTGGTCGAAGCCATACACTTAAATTTATTTAATAATAGGTTAATGACTAAAAAGTAACTAGGTGCCTAATTATGCGGAATTAATACATTTTTGTAAAGAGATTTTGTTTTGGCAGACATCAATAAATAGGACATCATCTTTTTTTCTGTGTGATGAGTAACTTTTGCGGGAGCGATTCGGCTAGCGTTTTGGGACTGCGCACTGCAGGTTTGATAAGACGAAACCTAGCCAACGTGCAAAACACATATGTACTAAAGGAGAGTGGGCGTACACTGTAGTATCAACAAAAGAGAAAATAAGGCAATCAGGGAGGGAAAAAAAAACAAGACGTTTTGTCGATATGTCTCGAGATCACACGGTAATCCCCTTTCTCTCTTCCATGCATTCTGGCCGCCCTTGCAGCTTTTGGTCGGGTCTGAAGATTTTGACATTCGCATCTTCAAGGAGGACATCATCGTGTCAGAGATCACGGAAACGGAGGCCATCACTGCACTCTGCCCCATCACGGAGGACTGCTTCGCCTATGCGTTGAGCAACGGGACCATCGGAGTCTACAAGGGAACCGACAGGATATGGAGGATCAAGGTAGCCCAATATCGGCCACATGACAGTGGTCGATGGCCCCTCGTATCCCTGGAAGTCCACCGTTTATCCGAAGGTCGAAAGTTCAGTGAACTTTTAATCCTTGAACAGCGATCACACTGCTAATACATCATACAAAAGACAATCTGCGGACACTGTCTGAGACCCGTTTCTTCCTTGTATGACGGTCACATTGGTCAGACAAACACTGTCTGGAGACTTGCCCGAAGCATAAATGTGTATGAAGCAAACATAAGCTTCGAACATGCTTGTTGCGTGTCCGTAGACATTTCTGTCATCATATTTGAAGCGAACGCCGTGGCTTTTGCGCGATGTTGAGGAGTGTGACTTCACCGTTTGCTATATTTTTAGTGTGCTCTGTGCATTAAAACCCGTAGCGCGTAAATGGATAAAACAGTTGAATATCGCACAGAATTAGGAACAGAAAATAAGAGAAGTCATTTTTATGGGGCCCGCCACAGTTGTTGTACGTGTGCGATTCACGGACCGCCATGAGCTTACCCAGGGTATTGCGTGCCCTACAAAGTTCTTCGTCGTTGGGGCGGACGTCTTCCTTGTGGCAATTCTGACGGCGGCGAGAGCATGTCGCCGCTTTGGGCCGGTGAGGGACGGCCTGTTGAAGCCGGCTGCACAAGCGAGGGTTCCGGGTGGGTTGATTTCCCCGAAAGTGACAAGAGAGCCACTTTGTCTTTGCTGTCGAGAAGACCAACACAGAGGATACGGTGATGGATGCAGTGCTGGCCGGCAGGAGAGCTCACCATTTCAGAAATAACTTGCGCCACCTGACAGAAAAAAAAAAGGGTTTGAGGATTCCCAGGATAAAATGCGCGCATTAGGAAGAAGTAAGGAGCATTTTAGAACGAACTTGAGAAAAAAGGAATAACGCACGTTATACACAAAATGCAATCCCGATATAGAATAAACGCGAATCTTCTGGAAGTCCGTGACCGAGCGTTGCTTGCTCGGCCCTGCGCACGGCAATAAATGTTTCCCAACATTATCCCTATAATTAATGATATAAATTTCTGAATCACTCAAGCATAAGATTATTTGGGATTACTTTTAGAGGTATTCATAATGCAACGTTTTCCTTGTAAAGGGGTTTTTAGTAGCTCATCTGTATAGGCCATATTTCTGCCAATTCCTCAATAATTATAAAGTTAATATTGATTTCGCACCTGCGCTAAATATTTGGGTCCAATGCATAGTCACAAAAAAAAAACAGAAATTAGGTAATGTACTCTTAAATGGGCCTGAATATACTTTTCTGGTAGAAATTGCAATGTTGGCTTGGTATGTCTTCTCACTACTTGAAATCGAGGAGTGTTCATCTGGTGGTTCTTGTAGCACAACGTGGGGGAACAATAAGCAAACTGCTATTAATGTTTATACTATTGCGTAATCCGACATCAAGTTATGTAGATTTACATTACTTAAAATACAAAGCACTGACGAGAATCTGGGACGCTTAACCAATTATTGTTTTTTTCCAGTCGAAAAACCACGTGACCTGTTTGCACGGATACGATATCGATGGCGATGGAGTACCTGAACTTATCACTGGGTGGAGCAACGGAAAGGTGACTCAATGTGTTTGCCTTTAATTGAGCATCTAGTGAATTATTTACTTTCGGTCGATGCAAGATCTTCAGCACAATGAATTCTGGATATTACTGCTGCATGCGACTTGCATTCGCATCCTTTTTTGTGCACTTGTCGAATTCAAAGTTAAACCCATAACTTGCCGTCTTTAGAAGTGACAACGAAGAGTTGTGGTGGGTGGCTATAGAAAATGCCACTGCCACGCGCAAATTTCGTGAACGCGCATAATGCTGACAGGACCAGGAGGGCGTCAGAAGTGGGTGACTTGCGCCGCCGCTTGGTGGGTCATAAGTAGGGTTCGGAGTTTTCGGTTTAAACCGATAAAAACCGATAAAAGTACGCCGACTTCATTTTCGGAAATTCGGTTTTAACCGAAAAAGTTCAGTTTGTAGGTTCGGCGTTTTCGGTTTAAACTGATAAAAGTAAGTCTAATCCTTTTTCTAAAATTCAGTTTTAACCAAAAAAGGTCAGTTTTTTAGGGCCGCGTCGAGGTGGGTGGGGGAGGGGGGGGGAGAGAGAGAGAGGGCTTTGCAAGGTTCGACATTGTGTGAAGTCTTCGTGGTTGCCCTCTTCGAAGGTTCAACATGCAACAAAAGAGGTCTTGGATTGGCCTTCGCGGGACATCTATGTCCTTTCTGTGATCGGGCTAGGTGTGTCAAGTTCCGGCCCAGTCATAAAAAAAAAGTTCGGATGTGGGCTAGTATAAGGTTTTTCGCTTCATGCACTTCAGAGGACATCGAGGAAAGCCGTTAATACCTTTCTTAACACCCTTTCTCAAACTTTCCTGTAATTAAGAACATAAATACAATGGATTTCTTTTTCTTTTTTTGACATTCCGCTGGGGATTGTACGGTCACCACCTCAGACGGTCACGTTGTCAGAATGGGAAGGAAAAAGAAGCACGCTGAATATTATGCCCGCGAATTCCGCGATTTTGATTTGTGTCCTGACGGAAGTTGTAGCAAAGACCACGTATGTATATGTGCCGTTATTCTTTGAGTGATCAGAAATATCACAGCTACAAGGATCATCTGATCCGGTGTTCGTTGGTGTTTCTTTCATATTCACCGAAAAAAAAAACGTTAAACTTTTTTTGGGAATAAATATACACCGAAAAAAAACGAAATTTGAATTTTAAAATAAACACCGAAAAATGTACACCGAATTTCAGAAAAATAAAAAAACTAAAACGCGGAACCCTAGTCATAAGGCAAGAGCCGCCTCCGCTCCTTCTTCCAAACGTGCAAAAAAAAAAAAAGACTTTAATGAATATAGTTGTTTGCGAGCGTCCCACTATCCCATTGCTTTATTTCGTCTGGTCGAGGAGCTGCTCACTCTTCTAGTGGTCTTAATCCAAGCCGGCCCCACAACACTTCCGCCCAGGAGGTGTTAGGTTTTTGTGGTGTACTGACGAACACCACAAACAAGAAAGACTATCCTATACTCTCAAAGAGCGCTTGAAGTGAAGTGCTTGTTTAAAGTATGCCTCAAGTTTCAAAGACAAACATCGATTGAAGAAAGGGTAAAAGCACAGGTGAGCTGGTGAAGAACTTCCATAGTAACCGGAGACACGGAACGATAAAAAACGGACAAAACAACACAGTCTCGAACAAAGATTTTAGTTTATTTGAACAACAAACACTCTTATATATACTTCAAAACCCTCATCACAAAAAAGAAAGAAAAAGAAGCACCTCCTCTCCACTAGGCCACTGAAAGGCGGATGCTCAAGCAGGCTCGTATGATTCATGCTGCCCCCCACTTTTCATATCAACAAGCCACCCTGACGACCTCGTTTGAAGGCTGACCAGCCACATGCGATAACAGCAACTCAAGCACAACCCTTAATAAGCTTGGAAAACTCACAAAAAAATACCTCAAGGGCACAAAAACGCTTCATATCCCTGTCGAAAGCCAAAGACGGTGTGCTTACAGAATTGCCAGATGTCAAAATACGCATGGTCTCCCACAGAACTCAGGACAGAAGCTGTTTTCAACCGCAAATGGTGGTCATTCAGGTAGTGGGTGTTTATCCCACGATATTTACTATACACAGGGACACTAACGTTTACGAGCATGATTATCGTTACTTGTCAACTCTGTCTAATCTAATGAATACATGTACCCGAAACACCTAAGTCTCCTGGCATTTGTTTCCGGCACCCACTGGCAGTGCATTTAATTTTCGCCAAACAGATAGGGCCCGATCCCACTGCAAAAACATATCACAAAAGAGAGTCTGCAGACACTGTCTGGGGATTGTTGTCTTCTTTTATGACGGTCACGGTCATACAAAAACTGTCTGGAGACATGCTGGAAGCAGGGATACCCATGAAGCAAACATGCCACGAACTTGCTTCAGGCGTGTCCGCAGGAACAGTTCTGTTCTCATGTCTCAATCGAAAACCGAGTCTTTTGAATGAGGCAGGAGCAGTGCGACTTGGGCTTTTGAGGGCCTCTCCCCTTTGCGCTCGCGGCGTTGTTTCCGAGCTGGCCCGCTCCTTGTCCCCAGGTAGACGGCCGCCACGTGACCACGGGCGAGGTGGTCTTCCGGGACGCCTTCCCGCACGGCGTTGCGGGCATCGTGCAGGCAGACTACTGCGGCGACGGACGCGAAGAGCTCATCGTCTGCTCCGTCAACGGCGAAGGTGGGCACGTTTTAATACAGATAATGTTTTATCAGCCGAATTCCACGAGAGAACCGTCACGAAGAAGCGACACGGCGGTCTCGACGACATGCGCCGCGCACGCGCCGTTGTGCGTAGAGTTACTAAATGGGGGAGGTGGAGTATCGCCTTCCTTTTCCTTTCGCCACGAACTCCTACTTGTTGGCGGAGAAGTGGTCACTTGCGCCAAAGTTGCCTAAAGCATTTTCGGGAAGTGTCCTTCCGGAGCACACTGTTGGGGCGAGGCAAGCGGAATATACTTTTTGCTCTGCGTTCACGAAATATATATCGTGCACTAAACTATCTGTATGACAAGCAGGAGCCATCTTGAACCTTCGGGCATTGTGTGCGCCACTTAGACATGTGTACTTGCGTGTTTTTTTTTGTAATGTAATTACGTATTTATAGTAATAAATGTGTAATTAATCAAATTATATACGCAAAGATAACAATAAAGACTTGGTTGAACATCGCTACGTTAATAAAGAATGTAGCAACGTTGCAATGAATGTAGAAGTGAGACCTTGCCAAATTCATAAAGTAAGTCGCAGGGCCCTGTTCAATTTATTAAAATTACACACTACTTCAAAGTTAAACATTGGATTTATTTTTGACCTGCCACCCACCAGGCCGTTCTGATTTCTTGGAGTCACTGTTTTATTAAATGCTGTTGGATTGGTGTTATGTTTTGGTATGGCATTGCTGCTTGTATTCCTTAAACTCAATAAGAACTCGGAGCATAGACAACTTCTCTTGTTGTGGCCGCGCGGTGGCATATTGATCATCGAGGCTGTTTAGAGAAGATGTGCCTAAGTGAAGTCCCACAGTATAATGTGACAGAGTAAAGTTACCAGTCTCATTCGACACAAGAGAGTGGTCAAGTATTGATGCTCCCATGCACATATCATTAAAAATGTCTAGATAACCTGCGGTATGATTGTTATTCAAAACTTATCCAAACAAACGTTTCAGTACCCATCAAGCATTTTTTTTTTTGAAACCCAAGCCTGCCGTCGAGAATGGCATTGCGAGAGCCTTGATTGGTTTAAAAGTGTTTTCCCCATCATCTTCTGTCGCTCGTGTATCCGACAAAGTCAGTGTACAGGCATGCTCAATGTTTCCGTCAGTCGCGGTAGCGGACGGGCGTCCGACTCTAATTCTTTATGGTTAACACTTGTGCGTGCTTCGTTCAACTTCTGTATCCATCCAAACACATTTCTTCGCAACACAAAAACTTTATCCATACTGTGCGTAAAATATCGGCGCCGGACACACTCTCAGACTGCAAGACACAAATCACTGGGCACTGCTTTTCTTCCGTGAAAATTAGACGTGAAACAACCTTTGTTTTTCGCCACACGGTGGACAATAGAACTGACTTAAGATGTTCAAACCTGCCCACTGGCGACTGGATAGACAGCAGCGTCGTATGAAAGTGCTGTGAATACAGTGTGGCTAAGTTATAAGATAACATGAGTGCGGACAATTTTTTAATCACCCTAGTATGTCAAGCTTTGAACGGCCGAGATGTAACTTGAACAAGTCATCTTGCAGTGCGAGGCTATCTTCCAACCACGGCAGAGCTGAGGCAGCAAATCGTGGACGCTACTTTGAACAAGATACTGTCCGCGAGCTCAGTCAAAGAAACAGGTAAGCCAATTTCGTATAGTATTTTAAACTGAAGTGAATAGGAAGTTTTTCACGAGCTTAATAATATTTCTTGGCCGTATCTTTGAACCAATCACCTTAGTAATGAGCCTAATTTCGCAAAGGCTAGTTTAGACGGACAATTTTATAATCAAATGTAGACTTTGTTTAGGTACTACCAACATTGGCATTACTGTACAAAAAAGAAAAAAAAAAAAAAAAACGATGATCCCAGGCTGTCATCTTCCCGCTATTGTAATCTGAATGAGCGTTGTCGATTGTCCACTGGAAACAGAGCTCGAATCCACACGTGCTTACAGGAAAAATGAAGCTCCGTTCAGATACACAATTTTTTTTTCAATACATTAAATCATATAGAAAAGCACACACTAGAAGGTGAGAACTGACACTTTCGGAATAATGTTAACCACGGCTGCGAACGTCAGGTTGAGATTGTAGTCTGATAATTAGTAAATTATTTCCTTAAAATAAACAAATAACTTTAAAAATATTTCCTTCAGCTAACGAGTTTCGACTAAAAACGTCTTCAAAATATGCCATCTCTCAATGGAACCAGATGGCACCATTGAGAGACGTCGTCGGCGCTTTCATTTACTTTGTGAAGTCTAGATAAGCAAGCGAAGAGCGCTAGAAGGAAAATAGTTGTAGGCTCAAAATGCAGTTTCCTAGGTACAAATAGTATCGATAATAAGTACTGTTTGATTGTACCCTCATTTTATTGCACAATGCAGATGCTTCAATTGGAAATGCGCAACTACGAAGGACAAGCGAAGACTGCGAGCGGCACTCCGAAGGGAACTACAGACCAGCGCTACGGAACCATCTCGGTGGGATTTGAAAGTCAATTCGATTTCGTTTATTGTCAGTAAGCCACAAACACGTTATTGTAAAAGCGGTTTGAACCCCTAGCCCGGTGGCTAGTTTGGTCCCATTAGAATAACGTATCTGAGGCACAGAGTTAGGCATGTTTGGTTAAACTCACTCACTCACCCATAGCCAGTTCAAAATAAAACAAAATTAAAAACTCGCTCACCGTCCCCCTCGCGACCGTGCTCACCTTCAAGGCCTCACTCACGCACGCGTGAACTCAAGGAACTCATACACTTACCGAACTAACAAACGTATGCCCTCACCGACTCACAAACTCGCCGAACCTCAACCCAACTCACGCCCTTCACCGAAATGATGAGCTCACCAATTCCACAAACTCACGCAATCACCAACTCAGAAACTATCGTTTCCTCATCGAACTCATTATTTAACTCTCTCTCCGATTTCATTCACTCAGAAGTAGTTCTCGCCGTCAGCGTAGTCGCGGCGCAGGATCTCGTTTTGCGAGCGGGTTGCGGCGGGTTTTTACAGCTTCGCCACGGTCGCTGCCGCCTTCCGCCGCTCCGGCACCAGCCGTCCACGTCGGCAAGTGAAGAAATCTTTTTTTTAATTTTTGTTTGTTTCGGTTTGACTCCTTCCGCGTCTTGCCGAGCGCTCGAGCAAGGTTCGCGTTGTGGGATACAAGGGCGCATCACATCGTCTCGGCAAGAAATATCTTTATGGTCCTTAACCTTCCAAATTCGCGTGCGGATCCGCGCCAGAGGCGGGGGGCTTCGGAGCCGGGTGGCGAAGTCCGCTCATCACTGACGAAAAATGTTATCGGTCTGGGACCCATGTCCAAATTTTCCGCCAGCGACGAGTCGATTTTGCCACCCGGCTCCAAAATCCCCTCGCCGCCCTCGTGGATCCGCCCGCAAAAATGCACATGTAAACGTACCATTTTACGGTGGGCAATCTTCGTTTCAAGCATTCGCGACAACTTCATTAACTATGAAGTGAGAGACTGCAGCGTCGTTTTTTTAGGTGGAATTATTTTATTTAGATATGCACCGTCGTGGGTGTGTATATTGTGTCTGCATAAAATGATATTGCGAACTTCTTGAAGAGGTACTCCGGCTTTTTCTTCATAGTACCCGATTTGCCTGAAAAATTGATAAAAAAAACAAACAACATCGCTGAAATAGTAACCTAAATATGTCTTTCGAAATAAATGTTACTTACGAAGTTATTGAATCTTA
>JABSTQ010008373.1:0-27260 GCA_013358835.2 Ixodes persulcatus | reverse complement strand
TCCCGGGTGTTTGTGGATCCAGCGTTTCTTGTTCGTCGTGGTTTATTTCAAGTACTTTTTACTTTTTTTCTTGCTGCTTGCAGTCGGGACGCGTGAGAAGAGCAATAACAAAAATAAACGTCCGTTGATCGTCGCGACCCAGTAACTGAGCGACGCTGTCGGCCATGCTGAGTTGATCGTCGTAGGATTCCGTCGTAACCTGAGCAAAACTTACGATAATTTCGTTTCGTGAATACGAATTTGTTCTCACGTTTTTTCTTACGCACTCTTTTGGCGTAAGATGGTTTTGTGAATCTGGCCTCTGCACTTCCGCAAGTCGCAGGAAAGGTAAGACAGACGCAGACGACGTTGCAAAGGAGCAGACGACGCTCAGATAGGGGGGTCGCGATCAGCCAATCAGGGCTCGGCGTTCTGACGTCACCGCTACCCCCTGCGCAAGAAGCAGACGAACTTGCCCTCCGCATTAAAAGGGAAATTTCCAAGTCGTGTGTTCTTGCATTGTTATAACTTGCAGAGAAACTCCGAAGCACAGGACAAATTTGGGTGGTCGCCCACAAATGTAAGGTGTTCCCAGCTGATTTTATAGATCTGAATGCTTGATATATGGTGGCACCAATACCCAGGCTCTCTCTAAAATCATATAAAAAAGTGGAGGCCGCTGGTCGCGACCTTGAATTGTTATGCAAAGATAACTGAGCGTCGATGGAGTATTTAACCGGATGAATCACTACACTTTAATCAGTTGCGTGATTTAATTTGCTGGGCTGCACTTCAAGCAAGTCTAAAAAGTTTCAAATCCAAATTTTGTTTTTAGTCTTTCATGTTATATAATGTACGACGAAGTGTTTAGCCTCATATAAATCTAGCACGCTGTGCAGCCCACGAAAGAAATGAGAATACAGAACATATACTTGTATGGAGTTTTTTCTTAATTGCTTACCTGTAAACAATTTTAAGAATAACTATATTGCCTTAAAGCCTTATATTCAATCTAGGTGACAATGAGAAATGTGTGATAAATGCTTTCCCGAGAAATAAAAGAATGAGGCGTGATAAAATGAATAACTCAACCCAGTGGTCAAACGGCCCTTTTTACTTCCACTCGAAATTTTAAAGCTCGAAATCGAACCGTTTAACCTCTTTAAAACATGTTTCAAAGAGAATAGATGGAGAACATTTTTTATAATGTTTTTCATAAAGAAAAAATTCTTTTGGCACAATATTTACGTCGTTAGACGCAATTTATGCGGAGGTAAGGCGCGCTCTAAATCCCGCTCACGGATCAGTGGCCCCGCCCTTTACTACTGGGACGGCTTGGCTGCTCGGCCGAACATGCTTGGAAGCCTAGTGTCTCACTTTCGCGACACCCGGTGCGTCTCGTCTGGCGCCTGACACAACCGGCTACTCGTGCGAGCAGACGCGTGGCAGCATCCGGCATTGTCTGCTATTCCACCACCGTCTATCGTCGAATGCAATGACCAGACGCCGACATGAAAGCTTCGCGTCTCGGTGTCCGTTTTGGACCTCGTCCGTCTGCTATTCTGCCACCGTCTGAAAAGTTTTCTCACGCTCGGTAGATGCGACTATGGCTGTGTTCTAAATGTTACCCAAATGAATCCGAGTTACACCGGCGGGTTGTGTTACGTGACAGCACAGATTGAAAAACGCTGGACGCGGGTAGGTTTAGAACACCAAGATATGAATCCCTTACCCTGGATTAATATTGAGTCAATTTTAGAACACGGCATATGAAAGCGGTGTTCTAGCCTTTCATCTTCTACGAGCCGCGGTCCAATGGAAGCGTCTGTCAGTGTTCGTTCATGTGCGATGTAACGCGACCGAGAGTACTAAAATAAATCAACAAAATAAATATGTAGTCCTTGCAACTTTTTTGTTGTTATTTTTTTCGCAAAGCACCTGGAAGCAAGATGGGTGAGCGTCGTTACTCACAATTACAACGCGACCTAAAATATTTGCTGAGGCAGGCCAGCTGCACTGCAAAACTTGAGAGTTACTAAGCATACCGTGAAACGCTAGGCTCCGGTCAGTCCCGTGACAAGAGCAAGCAGCCGCACAACGCTTCTGAAGGTGCGTACTTGCGACAGTTGTTTGTTCCAAACTACTTCGGTTGATGAGATCTTCGAAACACCTCGGTGAACGCGAAACGACTCGAACTCATGAAAGTAGACGAGCTTGACGAGCTGCGGTCGCTGAGCACTCCACAGACATCGGCAGCCATGTTCGTTATCCTTTCACACCAATGCATAAAAGGCGACCTTAAGATACTATTGAAAACAATCATGACTCTATGTAGATTATTTGTTTCTCAAACATAAACAATAGTGTCATAAAAATAATATTAGGGCACTGGAAACAATTCTACAACAAACAAACCACACTTCAATCATCTATCCAAGCAATGATAAGCGACAAATAGAATTCGTAGTTAACTAAGTTCCTGGGCGGGGCCTACGGCGGGCTACGGTTGCGTCAATTGTCTTGAATAGCTTAAATATTGCTAAAAAATAGTTTCTTGGAAAAAGTAAGTCACACTGTGCATCCTAACTAAGCCCTATAAAAAAAAGTTTATTTCAATGTTTTTTTTTTTTAGAAACGAACCACCTAGATACCCACTAATAAAGCACAGTAAAGTGGCCACCTGCGATAACACAATCCAGCCCACCTTTTTGTTTTTAATTTCGCGCCAGTGCACACAAGTCGAACTTGGAACAAACGATTGTTTAACTTCTCTCAATGTTCGAAAATGTACAGCCTTGTTGAGATAGAACATCGGCAGTTTCGCGACGCCTCTATACACTTTCTCTACACGGCAATTGCCATGTGAAATGAAGAAATTTCTTGCATCAGCAGGAAACATCGTCTTGCTCTCGCTAGGCCAAGTGTTCATGTCTTAGATGTAAGAATCACTCGTTCTTCTTTCGCCGTCCCTGAATTTCGTTTTGCTTTTTTTTTTTTTACTGAGGTACAGCTTTTTTAGTCGCCCAAGCCGATACCTGAACTATGTATGAAGTTGAGAGTAAACAAAACAGACAACTTAAGAAATAATATTTTTTAGCTTTCATGAATATAACGAGCAAAAGTAAAAACTTAGTTGAATATTTGCAGCCTTTTTTAGTCTATTTTTTTAGAGCTTTTATGGTCCCCTTATTGAAAACTAGCAACTTTATCGAACAATACAGAATTGCATATTATAAAAAATAAAAATGGGCCGAAATCGTTGCAGCTGCCAAGCTGTTTCTCGAAGATATGTGTTAGAATTTGGCGCAGCGGGTATACCTATGAAGGTGATTCAGATACCAAGGTGAATAAAAACAGGTGGCAATGTCACAAGCTGCAATAAAATTCCGAAAAAAAGTTTATGAATGATTCGGTAAATAGCAGGAGTTATCCTTGCGATTCAAAGAATGACCAACAGGCTGCAGCATGTTGCTTTGACACAGAATGAGGAAGGAGCGTAAGGTGCAAAGATGGCCGCCCCTTTATTGACAAGCACTTCGTTAGAGCAGCGTTCTGTGATGCCTTTCTTAAAGTAGAGAAGGTGCTGTTAAGAATGGAACCTTCGGTAACCTTTTCCGAGTTTCAACGCTGCGGAAACGAGTCCCGAAACGAGTCCCGACGTGTTCTGGACTGTCGCCCACCTGTCGATGCCTGCCCAAAACGAGTCTCAACGCGTCCGTGACGTCAACGGGACGTGTGTGTGTGTGCGTGTGGGTTCGTGCGCTCCGGAAGGGGAGAGAGGCCTGGCCTAACTGCGGAGAACCATGGCTACGACGCACTTCTGGCTACGACGCGGCGGGCTTTGCTGCAACGCACTTGGCGGTCGCACCTGCTGCCCTGGCGGAGAGTGAGGGAGAAAACGGACCCCTATATAAGGCGGGGCGTGAGGCTGCTCAGTGGTTCTCTCGGATTTGACGACTGTATCGCTGCCGCGTAATTAAACCGTTCGTTACGTTACCAATTCTCCCACCTCCACTGGACCCCTGGGTTCTTCACTTCGGGGAATGAACGTCGTCAAAGGCCAGGAAGCCTCCGGACGTGCGGCTTAAACCCCGCCTCGAACAGTGCTAAACCAGCTGAAATTCATCGCAGAATGAAAACGCAGTTCGGTGAACCGTGTGTGTTCTTTGCAACAAGTGTACGAGCGGAACAAAAAGTTTAAAAGCGTCGTAACATCTGTGGAGGACACACCGCGACCCGACCCGGCACATAGCGTAGTGACGAACGAAAACATCGCAGCAGCGGAGATAATTTTGGCGGTTGTGGCAATCGAGGATATAAAATTTTAATGTCTCACGCACCCACCTTTCTCGCCATGACCTTACCCTCAGTGACTTTCATGTGTTCGGACGGCACAAAGAAGCTATGGGAGGAAATCACTCCGGAAGCGATGAAAAGGTGAAAACCGCGGTGCACGTGTGGCTACAGTCAGAACCAAAACAATTTTTCTAACAAGGTATCCTAGCAGTTCTGAACCGTTAGAACACGGGCATTTCACGTCGTAAAGAGTACGTCGAAAGTTAACATATGCATACTATTTATTTATATTTTCGTTGGGATTATAAAAAAAATTAAAATTATCATTCGAATCACCTTAGTACAAAGTATGGTAAGAGCGACCTCTCAACACATTTTTGAGGGGCGAACATTCCCAAAACCCCTCTTCTCCCTGGTGTAGGTGGATCAGGCGGCCTAGCGTGTGCATGAAGGACGTGCATGCCATGCGCGGAACATGACAGAGCCATTTCGTTGTTGTGCATACACGTCGCGCATACAGGTGCGACGACACCGTACGTTTACGGCCCGGTTACATTCTAACTGCGCGTCACGAACGGCACTGCTGGCCGCCCTTGACGCCTCTCAAAATAAGCGGGCAAGGTGCGGGTGTGTGCTTTGAACGCCCTCGAAGTCTCCTGCCGAAGGCTTTGCATACGTGTGGACGCACACTAGCTGCTGTTCTGTTCTTCGGCCTGCCACGCCGTTCTCGACGCTCAGTCGTCTTACCATGCTACCGGGCCGTAAGCGTAAGGTGTTGTCACCCGTGTTTGCACAACATGTATGCACAACAAAAGGACTTTGTCGTTTTGTACGCATCGCGCGCACGTCCCTCATTCACACACTACGTGACCTGATCTGCTCGTTCCAGGGTGAAGAGCGGTTTTGGGAATGTTCAGCCCACGGAAAAGTGCCGAGAGGATAAATTCACCATGCTTTGTTATATTTAACCGCTGCGCGAAATGCAATCTTTCGAGAATCAGCCTGGCGGCAGCAGCGACTTCGGCCCTAACTTCTCGAAATGTGCATCCCTGCGGCATCTGTCTGCGCTCGCAGAAGGTATTTCCTAGCCAGCTTCCTCAGCTAGTGGGGCTGTGGCGCCATCCCGTGGCGACATTGAGGGCTTTAATTACGTGCGCTCCAAACCAGTCCAAGGTAAACGCATCAATGCTAACGAATTACAATAAAAGAACAGTGAGATAAACTCATAAGGAGGAGGACAGACAATGTCCGAAACTCAGTTACAGGTGTATTCGTTCCAAGTCTTATACACCCTCTTCGGAATGTCGTCATCATTCCTTTTTCAGGTTTTGCTATTATGTTCAATATAACCCATCACGCCTCCACCGCATGCATTTTTGTCTAGTGGGTGCTCGTTTCAGTTGATGGTGGACGTGTTAAACACATATTTCTACTTACTGTACATGCTCCTCCAGTAGAGCATAGGATATAGTCTGGAACACTTCTGTTAAGTTGCTTTTGGCAAGCAGTCTTGTTAATCAATGTAATATTTCTTTGACACAGCGTCGAGGGGGAGAAGGTTATCACAGATACCTCTTTGTCCTCGTTGTCGTCAACATAAAATGCCTCGTCTTCGATTATATCAATATCTAGGTAGATTTATGAAATTATTGGTGAGTTTACACAGCAAAATTCCGGCCGATATTTCAAAAAGTTTATGGCTCATTAGCTTATGGTACTTTCCGATACGGCGAAACAGTCTTTGGCAAATGCTCTGAATTGTGACAGGTCAAGATCAATACGATTCTGAAAAGAATCTTACAAATTGTTCAGTATAAACCTGCATCCCCCGTTCAGGATCTTTTTAATTCTATGTCCGTGCCAAATCGACAATCTTTGTTTTATGAATCATTCGTGCTTGGGCACTACTGGAACGATGCTTTTAAAGCTCTTCGTTCGATTATGAGACAATTGCGAAAAATATCAAAGTTACTCGTTCCCGCTTGCAATACACGCTATGGTAAGAACGTGCGGTGGGTCTATGTGCCTCACATTTGTAATTCTCTTCCTCCCAGTTTATGGGACTTCAGCTCAAGAAGAAAGCTAAGAAAAGCACTTCAACATTTGAATTTGACCGACGAGCCTTTGTGATATTTCATAATTAGTTTTTATTGCTAGCAATGTTTTAAACAAGTGGGATTTGGGCTGTTTTTGCTGGCATTTTTTTTCTTATGGAATCAAAGGAAGTCATCTACATCATATGTGTCGCTAGAGCTTGGCAGCATTATGAGTTTCATTCAACGATGAAGACTGACACATGGTGCCTTAATTGTGTTTTTTCTGTGACCTTCTGTCCTAAGGTCTTTTTTTTTTTTTACCGGGAGCGTCAGATTCCAGATCGAACAACTGAAAATACATCTTGATATTAAAATATGTTTTTACTATTGTAGAAATATATTTGTTTTAACTTTCATGCAAGTGTAGCTGGTTTTGCCGCACAAGCGCCTGATGGCTTGAGCAAACCTGAACTCTCCCTTGAATATGCCCATCCTGCACAAATAAATTTATAATTACTATACTTGTTAGTGAGCGCGTTGGTAATGATGTCAGTTTAGAAAGAGTTATATAAGACAGGAGACGGGACAACACAAAGATGTGCTGTCCCGTCTCCTGTCTTTACGTATATAACTCTTTCTAAACTTACAGTATTATTGATATTATTATTATGTTTATTATTATTCTTAGTAATATCATTTTTTTCATTGCGAAAAAGGGGGGCGGTAGTTTGATTTTCGGTTAATAACACTTTTTTTCTCTGAGATATTTTATTGTTACTTTAGACGCTAATTGAACTTTCGGAGCTGTTATAAATCGTGAAGGTTTTTTTTTTATATACAACATGGGTGCTTGACAAAAGCTTCAGGCTTGTTTGTGTGACTTTCCTGTGCATTTAGTGTGACTTTCAGCTTTCCTGATTGGTTTTTATCATGACAACTAACGTCCTTTTTGCTCAAGCCCTCTGTTTTTTTTTTTCTTTTTTCCTTTTTTCTTTTGAGATTATTCTGTAACCAGTGCTACTTTGGTTCAGTCACACAAGCCCTTCCTGGCTTTCACGAACCGGCCTTGCCTCAATATTGCATTCAGTGTGTAGAAATCAAAATTTTTATTATTATTATTATTATTATTATTGTTGCTGTTGTTATTGTTGTAATTTTATTTGTTGTTGTAGTTGCTGTCGTTGTCGTTGCTAATGTTATTGTGAGTAAACGCTGGCGCCAGCGAGTACACTGCTTCCAAACGGGCTCTTTAAAACACAAAATAAAAAATAACTGATTTCCTATATGGGGAAGAGACGCTATATTGCCTCTTGAGTTGTTGTTTTCTTTTTCCTCAAGGCGAACCCGATGTTTTAGATACTCATAATTTTTTACACACTCCGCCATAAATTGTTGTTACAAATATAGTATGATTCGATGTTTGCGATGACGAGCTCTGATGGACGTGTGGAGCATTAAATCACTGTATATATTCACTGCTTCGCTTTCCGTTCTTAGATCAAAATTGCGCATGAAAAGCCATTTACCATAGGCAAGGCCCCAACCTGCGATATATGTTGCTGCAATTAATGACGGTTCGTCGCAGTTTTCCGGAAGAGAGATTGGATGGATGTGATCTGTAATGTTTACTGGTCTTTTTAATTTCACTATGGCAATGTCTTCCTGTAAGAGAAATGCATTTCGTTCAGTAATATAAGCAGCCAGCAAACAATAAAAAAGAATTGTAAATGATGCTAGTGAATACAATACCATAAAGAAGGAACAGTTCTGTTGAAGAGGGACGCAGATATCCTCAACCTCAGCGCAAACGACGGGGCCGTTCGGCGCCGCGTTGCCCTCTGGTTCCTCGCTTCGTTGTGCGGTGTGAAGTCGAATTGTTTCGCCGGAGCAATGAGTCGAATTGCTTATATTTGTGCTTCCCATACGCACCGAAATAAAACTGGTGCTCTTGTTTCTTGACGTAAAAAACAAAGAGGGGGAGGGGGGACGTGACTCTCTTACTAAGTTGTAATATTTTCTGCGTCAAACCACCAGTGGCATCTCGATTTTAAAGGTGCTAAAAAGTCAATCTTTTGTTTTTACTGGAGCCCTGTTTTTTAGGGTTATCTGAAGTGTAACTGGAAAGTGCAGAACGCGACCTACGGTATGAGTCAGATGGATTGTTAGCTGTTTGAAGAGATCGCAAAATTATGTTTCTTAGACCTATCGCCCTACGATTTACCACAATATAGCTGAATGTGGCGGATCTTGTTTGTCAAAATTACCCTGAACGAGCATACCCAAGTGCAACGTTAAAAATCAAGACCTTAAAATCCCTACCTACGACGTCTGTCTGCTAACAAAAGGCGTCCGATTGTCGCAAAAGCCGATATATGCCTGCACATAAGATTGCAGGTGGCCACAACGGGCGCTTTCATCGTCATCATCATTAGCAGACGACATTTCTCATCCAGAAGCGATGCAATCGGTTTATGTGTCGATTGTCAGTGCATCATTTATTCTCACCAATAAAAAACAATAACACAAATCTAAAAAATAAAAGCATGTATTGTCTTCTTTTTTTTTACTTCTATGATCGGCTACATGTCGTTTGCTTTGCATTCTCTGGTAGTTGCCATCTCTCTTTTTTGTGTAAGTTTTATCCGGGCTGTTTTGGGCTGTAAGACCCAAAACAACACTTATTGGTACACTTAAAAAAGAAGGCTGTTCACTGGTACTGAAAGTCCCACCGCCTGTTGGCTATTCCGTTAGCAGAGGAACGATTTTGGTAAGAGTTTGAAGTTCTTGATTTCTATAATTTTACACAAGAAACAGCGTACAGTGAATTTGTTTACACAAGATCCACCACCTTCAGACCCGTCTGTAGAAAATCCTTTTCGATCCGTTAAAAACAACGATTTATGCGATGCCTATAAAAAGAAAACGATTCGTTTGTCTCACGTTCACGTGAAAGTTAGCAGAAAAGAAGCTATCGCTATTTTTTGTGTTTTTGTTGTACAAGTAAGATGCTGTCACAAGTAAACCGCTGACCAGGTTCCCCGATTATTTCTGTTGTTTTTAAGGGGAATGTGTCTTGATTAACATGTGTGAACGCTTAGCCACATGGTGCTTCTAGTACAAAATTACAAATATAATTTTTCTTCCCGGAAATTCAACTAAGGATTGCTAATTTGTTTTTCCAATCTATATTTGCATTACAAACTTAAATAGACAAAATATCAGAGTTCACATTTTCTCAAATAGTTGTAATTTTGATTCTATTTAGTTGTATTCAATCTTCACGCCAGTGCTAATGCTTGGCACATGACACATTCGACTAGTGTCTAGCTATATCTGCAGTTCCTAATCGGTGGCGAACTGTAGTACAGCGTATAGTTCCTGATACGCTGAGCTCTACCAAGCAACTGCAATTCGGCGGGCAGCCAATATCGCCCATCCGTTATCTACGTTCGACGGAACTGCACGACTGGCCCTATCGATAGTAATCCTAAGTCGGGGCTTCAGCTTCAACTACGCACCGCAAGGTTCTGTGGTGATCGGCTCTCTCCTGGCTCCCTGACAGAAGATAAAGGACGTTGCAACACGACCATCTTTGCAGTCGGTGGCGAACTGTAGTAGAGCGTATGACACTGTTCTTCTTTGTACAGGTGAGCGTTAATTTTGCTCTACGTTTCCGCATATTCCTGTACTTCTTCCTCCGGCTGCAACTGTTGCCATTTATTTCTTTTTTGAGAATGTACGGCTTGTAATGTCCGAAAAGGAGTGCTTAGCGTGCTTGCGGTCAATGCCCGATGATGGACGCTTTCTGACGTGTTCACAATGTTCGTTTCCTTACCATATAGGTAACACTTGTTCGGGTGTGGCGGAGGCTACGTTTTCGGGTGTGGGTTCAAAAAAGCGTAGAAAGTGGCGCTGTCGAACATGTAGAGCTGGGGGGTGGGGGGCGCGTCTGTTTCGGATGCGGACTACCAACAGCCGGAGGATGCAAGTTTTTCAGCAGAGTTTGCCACTGTGCATGAAAAACTGGACCAGCTACTCTCTCTTAGAGACAAGGTGGACAGTCTGCTTCCACTTTCTGCAAAGGTAAATGAACTGCTGACCTTGAAGACTACATTCGCGGAGCTAAATTTAACTGTGGAGGAGTTGAAAAACTCTGTTGAATTTACCTCTCACCAGTATGACGAGTTACTTGCCGAGTTGACTGCAAATAAGAGGGAAACAAAATACCTAAGGACGGAGGTGACCGAGCTGAAAAGCACGATATCCGAAAATGCTGCATATATCGGCCGTCTGCAGTTGGACCTAAATGAGGCTGAGCAGTATAACCGGTTACCTAATCTAGCAGTATAACCGGTTACCTAACCATGGAATTCCGGAGAGTGTTGGTGAGGATGTCCAACAATACGTCTGCGATGTTGCAGCAAAGTTGGAAATCGCATCTTTCCAGACCTCGCATGTTCTTGCGGTACACAGAATTCCAGGTAAAAAGGACAACATTGCACCGGTTTTAGTTAGGTTTTCTTCTGTGGCGGTGCGAGAGATATGGATGAGGGCGCGTAGCAGACTGCGCGCGCTCGCGCAAAGTAAAGACCTGCCTGAGCTTTACTTCAACGAGAATCTTACCCAGATAAACCGAAACCTGTTTTAGAGGGCCCGTACGAGGGGAAAGGAAAAGAAGTTCAAGTTTGTGTGGGTTCGAAACGGAAGAATTTTTGCTAAGCGACAAGAACAAGCCTCCTCTGTTAGAATAAGTTGCGAACACGATCGCGGTCTGATCAACTGAGACGTCGTCGGATCCCGAACGAATTAATTAAGGCATGGATTGTGATTTCCGCACTTGTGCTTCCTTTACGGAAGTTAACAGTTTTTTTTACAGATTCTAGAAGTAATGGGTTTCGTATTACCCATGTCAACATTCGTAGTATACGCAAACACTGGGATCATTTTCTAGCGTTAATATCCCCTTTCTGTACGTTTTTGATGCTTTTGTATTGACTGAGATTAATGTTGGTTCGGATTGTTTGTCTAAATAGACGATACCAGGCTATCAACTGTTTTCTTACACCCGTCCAATGTGAAGAGGAGGGGGTGTGGCTGTGTTTCTTTTTCTTTCTTCAGAGCATCTTTTTCCTTTCAACCAAGCGGAAGTGGTTGTGCTGCGCGTAAGCGCTCCTTCGTTATCAATTGTTCTCTTTTCAATTTATCGTTGCCCACGTTGCAACGGGCGGCTGTTTTGGTTGAGCTTCACTCAGCTTTGTCTTCCCTGTCATGTGATGATCTAATATGTATAAATGGCGATATAAACATTAATATTTTTCGGCCTACAATGACTATAGTTGCAGAATATCTGGATGTTTTGTCTAAATGGGGAATCAAAACTACAATCAACAAAGCCACGCGCGAAGAATTCTGATCTGGACAACTGGTGATACCTAGTATCGACCATATAAATGTTCTAGCACAGAACTTCATAGTACAATCGGCAATCATAGAAACTAAACTTGCCGATCATTATTTTGTTTGTTGTTCTTTATTACAACCGCATACGTCGACTACTATCATATCGGAGAAAGAATTTTGCATTGTTGAGCCTAGGCTCTTTGATAAACTTATAACGGAGCTCGACTGGAATTCTTTTTTACTAGCTGTGTCTCCAGTTGATATTTACGAGCAGTTTGTAGCTCAGATGAATCTTTTTAAACGGGCGGCTACTCGTAAGGTAAAAATTAAGCGTCGTAAACAAGACCAGAAAAGGATGTCGTCTGAGATTCTCGTAACAATAAAAGAAAAAGACTTGCTCCGGGCACAGTCAAAGCGATCCCCCGGCTGTGTCTCGCTTCGGTTGAATTCCAAGTAATCGAGGAACAAGGTGAATGCTATGATTCGTCTAGCTTGTTCGCTTTTCACTTGTCCGCTTGTTTTCTTTTCAATTCACCGTCCCCCATGTTGCAACGGGCGGCTGTTTTTGGTTGAGCTTCACTCAGCTTTGTCTTCCCTGTCATGTGATGATCTAATCTGTATAAATGGCGATATAAACATCAATATACTTCGGCCTACAATGACCATAGTTGCAGACTATCTGGACGTTTTGTCTAAATGGGGAATAAAAACTATAATCAACAAAGTGACGCGCAAAGAATTCTTATCTGGACAACTTGGACAACTGGTGATATCTGGTATCGACCATATAAATGTTCGAGCACAGAACTTCATAGTACAATCGGCAATCATAGAAACTAAACTTGCCGATCATTATTTTGTTTGTTGTTCTTTATTACAACCGCATACGTCGACTACTATCATCTCGGAGAAAGAATTTTCAATTGTTGAGCCTAGGCTCTTTGATAAAGTTATAACGGAGCTCGCCTGGAATTCTTTTTTACTGTGTCTCCAGTTTATATTTACGAGAAGTTTGTAGCTCAGATGAATCTTTTTAAACGGGCGGCTACTCGTAAGGTAAAAATTAAGCAACGTAAACAAGACCAGAAATGAATGTCATGTGAGATTCTCGTAGCAATAAAAGAAAAGGACTTGCTCTGGGCCCAGTCAAAGCGATCCTCCGGTTGTATCTCGCTGCAGTTGAATTTCAAGCAATCTAGGAACAAAGTGAATGCTATGGTTCGTCTAGCTAAACGAAAGTACTTTAGAAATAAATAAAGACGCTCGTTTCGACATTAAAAATAACTTGGTCGCTTGTCAATAGTCTTAGTGGTGCAAAAACACGTTACTAATAAAGATAGTTCTGTTCTCTCAAACTTTACTACTGATGGGCAGACTGCCGCCAAAGATTTCAATAAGTTTTTTTCTGAAGTATCAGGTGTTAAAATGCAGCATCCAGACTTTTATACATTACAGGACAGTGTATTGGGTTCGGCTTAGGTCCCTTTCAAATCATTACTTTTTAGTCTGAAACCCAACACATCCCCTGGGATCAATGGCGTCTCAGTTAATGATTTGCGCAGAAATTACGAAGTAATTAAAACGGTTTTGCTCTCTCTCTTAAATAGTGTGATCTCTAATGGCATCATTCCATTAAAAATGAAAACTGCGCTGGTCATTCTGTTGTTCAAGGGTGGAGCTCGAAATAATGTAGAAAATTACCGTCAAATTTCGATCTTACCTTGTCTTGCTAAGATATTAATGAAACATCAGTCGCGAATCACGACAAGCTTTTTGGAAAAACGCAATATTCTCTCACCCTATCAGTACGGATTTTTACAAGGCCGAGGTACCCAAATGCTCCTGGAGGATATTTCTGATAAGGTTAATTTATCTTTTGAACGCAATCAGGTGGCCTGTGCGCTTCTTTTGGACGTTAGCAAGGCATGTGATGGGGTTTGCCACCGTATTTTACTGACAAAGCTTTCAATGTTAGCTTTCCGTGGTTCTTTCCTTTGCCTGCTGGGGAAGTTTCTGCGAGATAGGAGTCAGTGTGTATCTGTTGCACAGTTTCAAAGCGACTTTTCTCTTATCAAAGCTAGTGTCCCACAGAGCTCAATTTTAAGTCCGCTTTTGTTTAATATTTATGTTAATGATCTACATAAAGTTGTGCCCATTTCTTTATTTCAGTATTCCGATGATACTGTCCTGTTAGCCAGTGCTTCCAACTTTTTAGAAGCTATCTCTGCTTTACAATCTGCGGCTATTAAAGCTATGGACTGGTTTGCAGCTAATTCAATTTTGATTAATGCTTCTAAAACTCAACTATTTGTTTCCACAGCCCTCTAAAAAACGTTTCTCCAACTTATTCTTTATTGTTGCATACGACAGATTGTTTGATTTGTGATTGTATACCTGTAAAATATACATCTTCTGTGAAATACCTTGGGGTGTTTTTTGACAGCGACCTTGTGTGGAATTCTCATCTTTTGCGTGTTTGTAAGAAACTTCGTGCAGTATGTTGTATGTTGAATAATATCCGATATTTCATGCCTCTTTCGGTACGAAGAGTTGATGTTCATGCTCTTGCATATAGTGTGCTTCGGTATGGTATAACTGTTTACGGTCATTGTGCTTTTCGCTGGCAAGGTAGAATTAACTGCCTGTTACGTTCTTTGTTAAAAAATATTTCATATGACCTGTGTCTAGAGAAGGATGTCGATGTATTTAAAATATTGGGTTTTCCTAAATTTAGCTCGCTTTTGATAGAAGCTATTGTTCACGGGCACTATTCGGCTAGCCAATTTAAAACACCGTACATTCCGTCGACTTATCTTAGACCCAAATACCCTCATTGTATACCTCGATGCTCAACAAAATTTGGAAAACGAATTCGTAAGTATTACGTGCCAGCAATCTTCAACAAACTTCCTTCTGGAATTCATAATATAAAAACAAAATAAAAGCTTAAACAATCCTTGAGAAGTATTAGTTTTTAATATTGTTTAATTAATGTTATATGTTGTTTGTGTTTCATTTTTTGCTGACTATGTCTGTGCGGTTTCGTTTCACTGACTGCCAGGCACTACCAGACACGCCCGATGTGGGTTTGGCAGGCCTGATTCTGTACCGTTTTTTCTTTTCAAGTAATAAAAATATTATTATTATTATCAATATTATTATTATTATCATTATTATTATTATTATCATTATTATTATTATTATTATTATTATTATTATTATTATTATTATTTTTTTGTGCCTAGTATTGTGCTTAAATATGTATCTTCTTTTCTGCGGAGATGTATATAATATATTTTTTTATCCACCAGTGTACCAGCACCAAGACCTCAGGGTTGTTCCTGGGCACTGTATAATAAAGATTGATTGATTGATTGATTATTATTATTAATAATGAATCAGTGAGATAATTCTTGAACCCTGTGATGCATCAAACTACCGTTGGTTATAAAAGATATGGTGGTTGATCTTAGCGCTGTCTAGTATATTATAATCTTCACTGCTGGTGCCAGTGATGTATTTATGCATGATTCTGAACCGGAGACGACGGACAACATTTGGGGAAAACACACACGTTTCAATATATATTAAGGCGTGTCTCTGTCCCCTTGGCATCCGCCGTCTCCGGTTTAGAATCATGTGTAACGTAAAACTGCTGGCCTGTTTACTAAACTTGTTTTCTATGCATTTACAGGTGAGTAAAAAAATGTACCGATTCATCCTTTTCTGTAGCTGTAGCTTCTTAATCGAAGCTATGCAGTGGGTTTTTACAAACATTGGCTTACTCCGTTACTCACGTTATAAACACCTATCAAACATTTTATGTAAGTATTAGGTTCTGAAAAATTCATAGCAGTTGGGAATCACCCTAAATCATCCTTTGAAGGCTGGCATTCTGTAAAGATAGAAATTGCTGCGAAGGATCTGTGTTTAGATACCCTTAAATTAAACTGCAAAGTAATACGTATCATTTCTATATTATCGAAAACACATTTTATTTGAAGTGAAAATCGCACCACAAAATGTATGTCTATACTAAATGTAAACGCATTAGATCAATATCTGCAGTAATTATACTTTACACATGCTGCTATGCAAAGACAGTGCCAAAATATCTACAAATACTGCACATTTGTATGCAATGAACGTGGAACAGATCTTATTAATCTGATGCGTTCAAACAAACGCAATTTTCATCGTAAAGAAACAGGCAAATTGTGTACATACGGAAAACAATGCGCAGCAGTCAACACAAATTGGTCGCTTATTAAAACGCCGCCGCAATACAAATTATTGTTTTCATTGTACAGCCCCACCATCCACGGCCAGTTGCGCTGTTCTGCGTCGGTACCATTTACGATTCGCTCGGAAAGAGTATTTTTTACATGGCGCCGTCCACAGTTGCCTTTTGTGGAAAAATAATTTTCTCCTGTGTGTTCCATGCTTTCAACTCCTGTAAATACCAGGAAACTAATCAGCGTTTCGCAAAGTCTGTTATTAGAGTCTTAAGAACTAATGCAGTAAACATTTTGCAAATAAACAAATTCATTTTAAAGTTGAGAGCTGACGTAGCTGAAGCCAGACGAATCAATTTGATTCGTCTGGTGATGTACCCTTTTCAATAGCGGAAGCACTTGCAGCGGAATCATTACGATTATGCGGCGGAGAACCTACTGAATTGTAAACCTGTAATTGACTCTTGATTGTAGAACGCCGGAGTAGTGTTAAGTTTTAAACGTTACCTACTGACAGCCAGCACAGGACACACACTGGACATGGGTCCCTGCCACGCACTGACGCAGCAGTCGAGTTTATTCAGTGTCTCGCATTGGCCCTCTGTAGGGAATATATATAAACCAGAACTAAGACTTTTCGTCTGACTAATGTAGCCCGTACGGAGTGCATGTATACGTACACTGCGAAGGGTGCGGCAACGTAACATTTATTTTTGGCTTGAACTGGTGATCTCCTTTATGTATAAATCCAATATTGATATTTATTATCACTATGAACATGATACTGGCAATGAATCAGAATATCAAGATATCCAAATTCTCAGAACCCCAAAGGGTAATATGAAGTGGGGTCAATAAACGTTCCACGATGTACGAAGCAACACCTTTAAAACACCACATACTAAAACGTTCCCACAAAAAAAGAAAGCAGAACCTGGAGCTACTCTTCAAGGATTATGATACAACAGAATATATGCTATATCTAGGTGTCGGAGGGGAGCCTCATTGACACGTGAATACAATAGCGAAAATGCCGAATACATGGGTGCCCCAGAATAGCAATATCTACCTGAAGGTAAGGATAGTAAATATAACTTCAAAATATTTTGAACGCATGAGCCTTCAGTTAAACCAAGAATTCCTGCAAGACCTTCGATGTAAATAATTTAATGAGATGGATGTTGTAATCATTGCGTTTGACCAAATGATAACATTCTTACAAGTTGTACAGACATTTTGTTTCGTTGTATGGATCAAACTACGCGGAGAAACCTGCGTAAGGAGAAGTTGTCTTAAAAATCAGTCAGCGAGGATCCCTTTGAGACAGTGCCAGGTTTCCTCTTGAGAAGAAGACTCTACCGTGCGTTTTGAAAAGGTAGGAAGGTGAGCCTATGACGGTGGCTTAAACATGCAAATTTGTAAGATAAATATCTAAAATGAATGCCGGGGAATTGAATTTGCCTTCACAAAAATGCATTTTGATTCGCAAAATGTTTTTTGTGGTTAAATAGTTCTGTCGTCAAAACGATCAGAAAAACGCCAAACAGCCTGGAGTCGTAATATTTAATGCAAGCAATATATATATATTTAAAATCGCCCTGTATTGACATTGCTTTGTGCCACGATGAAAGCACATATGAGTTTCGGAGATATCTGCGATGGTTTTGCCCTCAGCAGCCTGAGTCTAGTGTTATCGTTAGAGGCGCTGCAATCATTGAGACAGCGCAACCAGATACATACGAGGCATTTGCAAGTATCTGTACTAAAAAAAAACTTTTACGCTTTCACTTTTATTGATTTATTGGATGTTGTTGTCATGAATTCGGGAATGTTCTCACTTTGGTCTCCATAGTTCTGTGTACATATTGGCGCTATTTCCTTTTTGAAAGTTAGCACGGCACCTAGATAGTATCACGCTTTATCCACCGTCGTGAAGGCTGTGTTTGATTCTGCAACAGCCGAAGCCTACTGGCGATTACCTCACGGCAGCTTATAGGCATGCGAGTTTACTCCTTATATTTCAAAGAGTCTGTTTTTTCGCGGCCTGGTTACTCACTCGGGATAGATGGGCAGCGCCAGACACCCAGAACAAATACGGAAACTCCGTGTCCTCGGTGTTCCACAATTTACATCACTGTAGACTTAACTCGAGGACTTAAAACCGCCAAAAACTTTATTATTTTTTATTTTCGAAACAAAAACTAACACATGCAGGTAAAATATATTCTAAGATTTTTACGTAAAACGTTAGCAGGAACCTCCTTTAACACATATTTGATTCAAGTCGAAAAATTCTTGCATCGCCCTTTCAAGGAGGGGCGAGCACAACGCGTTAACATTTCTATTCAAGGTCACATTTTTATCATTAAAACGGCCTCCATATAATTTTACCCAACCAGCGAACGCGTGTAGCAGTTTCGTCAATGATTATCCCAGTGAGAAAATGTTTATACAAAGCCCTTGAAGTGTATAAGTGAGATACAAGTTTGACACGTGAGTTGATTTTATTATTGCTTGCTTGAGGAGTGCAAAGTGATTTCGTTAGTGAGTTGAGTTGACATATGATATTGTGGACTAATGTGTGATGAATGCAGGCCGGCTCACGTTCTAACATATTTTACTTAGCGGTTGCTTAGTGATTCAAACTTTATGGTATTTTACTGCACGGGGCAGCGTTTAACTGATTTGAAATATGCCTATATGCTTTCCTCTGTATATATGTCTTAAACAGTGAATGCCGCAATCTGTAGCGCTATAATTGCAAGCTGAACTACTTTGTTTTCGGCGCAAGAACTGCGAAAAAGGGTGTAATGTTTTTCTGGGTGTAATGTTTTTCTGCGCCTTACAGTGTTCAACACAATTGTCCTTGATACACTCTAAAACGTTCATGCTACCGAGGGCCGTGCAACCTGCCAATGCTCACACAACAGGCAGCCAACTGTACATTGCGTTATTAGGGAATTGTAGTAGACCGTTTCCGCAGCCCGCTAAGCACCCGGATAGCGCTCCGTAATCCGCCACAAAACCTTGAACTATGCAGAAAAGGCTGGCGGCGCGCATGCGCAGCTGCGGCATTTTTTTTACGGATACCGTAGCGGAGGAGAAAACGATCTATTACACCTCCCTATTATGTTATGATGCCCCTTATGTACCGTTTTATTTCACTATTACTCCTGATGTTGATTTTTTGGTTCCTAGTAATGTCTTGGTTGATTGGGTGTTAGCAAATAAAACTCGACTGCTAGAGAAACATTAGGCTTGCATTAAGCGCGAGACACATGCGCGAAAAATCCATCCGATCCGACGTCCGATCCGGCAATACGACTGCCTGATCCGAAAAGTTGGGTCACTTCAGACGTCGGATCAGCGATCCGGCGTGCACCTGACGGGCCAGATAGTTTCGCACGGCAGACGGACTGTCGCAAGCGTCCAGCCAACGACAGCACATCTAGCACGAACGTCATGATGACGTACACTGTTAACAAAAATAACACGCTCAGACGTGTAAACCGTTCTCCCATAGCGGACACGTCAAAACGTGTTCGTTTTACACGCAGCCATGTGTGCTATTCGTCTACACATGAGGTGCCGTGTAAACTTAACACGATACACCCTGTCTGCCTTCCGCAAAACACAGTTGAGCGTGTTCGTTATGAATCATGGCGGCCAGCAGCCGACAGTAGGCGAGAGACGAGCCTAGCGAGCCGCGCGCCTTTCAGCCGGATTGATGGCACACAGGACGCGTCTGTTCTCGTTCGATACTTTTATACACAGTAAACAGTCTCCCAGCGCGCAAAGGTAAACGTGCAAAGGTGTACGTACATGCGTCGTCGGCGGCGTCGGTACTAACCACGGAGCCGCTAGACAGAAAAACGTATGCCGAACTCACATGGATAAATAACTCGAGCAAACTATTTGGAATCGGGCGGTAACTTACACCACCTAGCGAGATTTCTAGCAGCCTGTATAAAAAAAGTCTGCTAATACGCTGCGAATGACCACGAGTAGACACCAACCCACATACATCACAGACAACACGAGTACCACGTATTACACAGCACCAACAAATACACAAACACAACAACGACACAGCAACCGACACTTTCTACTCAACGTACATTTCTCCCCGCGGCGTATATAAGCTTGACATGTGCGGGTGAGCTCTTTGGTCGCTGACCGTTACAAATTTAAAGAAGAAGATACAAAACACGCGCAATGGACAGTCCTATGTAAGAACTGTTTGCATTAAAAAAGTATGGAGGCAAAATCTATAATGCTAGTTCGTTGCGAAAAATAACGATCTATTATTAATAAATCTTAAACCGGACATGAAAAAGTTTATATTTTTGTTATTTTCATGCTCGACCAGTGTTATGAGCAGTCCGACAAGCTTGAATCAGATAGAAAACCAAATTATTGGGATTTTATCATTATGTATTCAATAATAAATGGAAATAATCCTCACGCAAAGCATTTTTTTATATTTTCTTGTGTAGGACATCTGCCCAACACTTCACTTCCGCTAGTTGCAGTACGGGAACAGACGCCTTCACCTGCCTTCACTTTTGGGGTGTTTTGATGCAGTTTGTTGTCGTATGTCGTGTCGGCGGGGCTTGGGAGTTTGTGACCGGTGTTATTCGTGATAACTGGTGTGGCGCTGATGCGTCTTTTTTTTAAACCGCCACCACCCCGAACTTTGAAGATTCACGGGCCCGTAGCACTGCATTCTGCTGGATCGCGAGCTCCTTCTCTGTTGACGTCGTTTTCCTGGTACCACTCGTAAATACTGCAAGCGTTTAAACAGCGCGCACCGTCTCGCTTACATCCCCGGTGAGGTACTCGACCTGTTGAAACTTTTTGCTTCCGTCATTTTGAAGTACGCAAGGCAGTAATCTCGTTGCTCTGGTTTCGGTTATAAAAAAAACAAAAAAAAACAAGGCAAAACGCTTGTAGTTCCCGCCCTCAGTACACGTTGGAAATGTTTCACACTTTGACACCGGATAACTGGATGAACGAGAATTTACATTTACTTCTGAGGTCACTCTCGCCGCTTCCTCACCGTTGAGCAGCTGGATCAGCTGGCGACAAGCTGCGGATGAAAGGCTTGAGCATCAACAGCACAAGTGCACTCGGTGCCGATGCGGGAGATGCGGGTTTCTGTCAACCAGTAGGCCAGCACAAACTGTGACCGTTCCAGCTCTTCGTCATGACACAGTGTTGCAGAGAGCAGGGTATAATACAACTACACGGACCACCGAAGCAAACGCAGTTATCGTAAATCCTGGCTTGTGATTGCGCCTTTGTAGATCATCTTATTCGTTTTGCTGGAGAGACGCAAACGACGGGCATAACAAAATCGTTTGCATATTTTGCAAAAACATTAACCCAGTCACCTTGCGAAAAGCGCAAAACACGGAGTCCGCACCGTCCTGACTTCCCCTGTCTTTTACCTACTTTAGAGCAGTTTGTACCTGCTAGTAGGAATAAATAATGAAGCTAGGGGCAGTGCTAGAGAGAAAAGGGACAAAGTTGGGAAAGCTTGCTCGCTCTCCCCAATTTCTCAACTCTCAAGTGATTGTACAGTAATAAATGCGCCAACGCCTCTTTCCAAAATAAAGAAAAAGCACTATGTTCACTACGTAAAAAATGGTCTCAGTTCATTGTTCTGTGGGCAGGTAGGAAATCTTGCCCTAATTTATCCACACCGCATGATGAGCGCAACAAACTCGCACGAGATTTACAGGAAAATATCAGTGCTGACTTAAGTTTCCCTGAAATTTTGTTAACCGGTCGTTTGCAGGACTGAATCATCTACTCGAGCGGTGTGCGTCGCTGTGCAAACACGTCGCTGTGCAAACGCAGTCCAAGAACACAAAGCATAAAAACGGCAGATCAAGGAAAACAATCCGGAGTCCATTGTTCAATTTAAACGACGTAATTTTGTTGAAAACGCCCGCAGCTTTTTACTCATGGTATGCGTCGGGATACTTCCTCGTTTTGAACCCGAACGAAGGAAGATTTACTTTTAAAGACGCTCGCTGCGTCCTCCCGGACCAGCTGGACCGAAGCAGCTGACGACGACGGGACTGAACCCGTAGAACAACCCCACAACAACCAATTCGCGTTCTGTGTTAGTCTGGCTTTCTACCTCCAAGCACCGCACCACACACCACGAACGTTTCAGCTCTTTGTCGCATCGCCGTGTTGCACCAAACAGAACGAGATCGCCGAAGTCAAGGCAGCGCTGTCGTGAACCTTGGATCGTGGTTGCGCACTCGTGGACCCTGTGACTCCCTTCGCTTTCCAAGCACACACGACAATTACGAATGATACTTTCCGTCTTCCGGGGACATCACAGGGGCACTTCTCCGGTCACGTCTTCGCTACATGTGCTCGCAAACCGAGCAGCTTCTCCCCTTTCCGTCCAAGCAAAACAATACTGGCGCCATGTTAAACGTGCGTTGTTGTTAGATTTTCTCCGACCAAATAAAAACAACGAAAGCAAACCGGCTCTAGCTTCCAGCGTAAATCGACGCTGCGCCGTGGCCAGATTTTCTCTGTCAGCTCTAACGTACAGATGACCTACAGATGCAGCAACACTGGCCACCACGGAGCGCGTAAATTCTGAGGAGGGTGCATGGGAAGCGGCGGCACCTTCGCTTGCAGTGAAGGGTTGAATCCAAAACGAAACCAACTGCAATGTCACGTGTTCAGATCGAGGGCACGCTTTTTATATCCATGGTAACTGTTTAGAACTAGTAATTAGACCCCTAAATTTATTTGTGGTGTTTAAGAAACAATTATCAGGACCCCTAAAATAAATACAAACATGTCGACGTGAGGGAAGCCGCATTGCCATCTACCAGAATCAATAGCAGCAATGGCAGCATGCACGGTAAGCGCGGGGTTCGCCCCGTCCCGCGACATGGCGTAATTGCTTTTGGTGCATATCTGTCTCCAAAACATGTTTCTTTCCGCGGAATTTGTCTCCACGGTCCTTTCTAGGTGTGTCCCCAAGCATTCCGGTGCTTCGGTAGCCGGCAATGCTGCGGTCGTCGCCGGGGGTGATGCGTCTGTTCGAGGTCGGCTACACGGTAATGCGTGTATGACCGAACCAAACACGTTTTTTACAACCTCGCATGATTTTTGAACGAATTATCCGTTACTCACCGTGTAAATTTATGGTAATTTGTGTAAATAGCGTGTTTTTCACCCCAAATATTCACCAAGTACACGGGACTTGCTAACAGTGTACTGGGTCCGTCGGGACGAACACGAAAATGGGACGGGCGACGGGAAGCCGGTCACGTGAATCCCGCTGACCCATTCGAGAAAGCTGGCCCCAGCAAAGAATGCACGCGTTAGCGAGAACGAGCTCCTAATTTCGCTCGTGCGAGCTGAACCGTCAATCTGGGAGCAGATATCTACCCTGTATAGGAACGTGGACCTCCGCTAGAGCGCTTGGATTTCCTGGGCGTAGCCGAAAGGAACGTTTTGTCGCATGCAAGGTCGGAAGCGTGTGTCGCAAACTGTCTCGTGCGGCGTTCGGACTGTCGGATCGAACGTCGGATTGGACGATTCTGCCGTTCATGTGTCTCGCGCTTTAGAATTACTGTTTCGTCCTTTAAAAAACTAATACTGAAGCAATTTGGTTTTTTTTGTCGTTGCGTTACAACTTTCATCTTAGGTCACTCGCTTATTTTCGAAGGAACTCGAAAGTACAAAGATAGAAAGACTATGGATTGCGTTTAACAGACATGTGAAGACACGGCCGTGTGATTAAAGAAACCATTTTTGTAGCGAGTCGCGAGCTCTGATTTGCAGCGTTCGCTCTTGCTCGAGTGAGTTCAAACCTAGTGGCGCCAGTGTGCAAATAGCCCCCCCCCCCCCCCCCCCCCCCCACTTCCGGTTCTGAACTAAATGGCGGGCGTTGCAGTATTTGCAGAATGGCCGCTTAAAGCGCTGTCAGACTTAATTCACTCTTATGAACAAAAAATGATGAGTAAAAAATAGGAAATATAGTTGAATCGGAAGAGCGCCGGGGCTGTCCAGTAGATGGCGCCACTTAATTTGTTGCCAAACGAAAAAAGGGCGAACAGGGGTCTGGATAGCGCACAGCTGCTTTCCGAGTTTGGCGCAAGTGAAGCCACCTGAACTTTGATGCTGGTGCAGGACGTCGTGCGTCTGCTCTGCTTCTAGACCGCCTAGTCGAATTTCAGAACCATGGTTTCTTGTGTCTTAGAGTGGATTTTCATAGTCCCGTATTTAATTAAACCCCGAGAATATGGCATTTCAACGTGGGACGTATATATACAGTTGATCAACTAGAATTTAAAAAAGTTGACTTCGAATGGCTTCCCAGGAGACATCTCGAATCTGCATGCGCTGTTACTCCGAAAATTGCAGGCTTCCTTGAGATGGCAAGAAAGAATCCAGCACCCTAGACGGTGTTCGATCCAGCTCTCGGAACAGTTGAAACGCCTGTAAGGCGCTCACTACCGGGAGAAGCCGGTCATTTCCGGTGGCTTCACAACTGTTTGCCTAATGCGGCGTCCAGTAGAGATGGGCAAAACGGCTCACTTCAGTGAGCGGCTCTGAACGGCTCAGCTCATTGAAATGAACCGACACATTTGAACGGCTCACCTGCTCACTTCGGTGACTGGGTCGCTCAGGAGCGAGCCGGATCTTTTTGAGCCGCTCCTTTAGGGAACGAGTGAGCCGTGGTACTTTCGGAGAGAGAAAGTCCGCTCTCTCTCATTCACTGAGCCGTGCCCGTAGATGTCCTGAACCGTACCAACACCTCCTAGAAATAAGGCCGTAGCGCTCCGAGTGGTTACGTCACAATGTCGGAGGAAGGAAGGCCATGGCGCAACTACGTGTGAAAATTTCTATCGACGTGAAAAAGACGTTTCTTTTTGAGCGGCGCGGTGGTGTTCGTGCGCGTTTATCCGACATTAATATACGTTCTAAAAGCGCAGTCTTGTACAATTTATTATATCCCTACCAAAAAATCCGGTATAACGTTTCGCTATCCGGATTATGGAACCGGAAATCTATCTGGATTCTATTTGGAATCTATCTGGAATTTAGGTTTTCAGAAATTATTCCTTTGTCTGCAATCTGGATTTCGGGTTTCCAGAAACAAATTTCCGGTTCCATAATCCGGATAGTGAAAAGTTATACCGGATTTTTTGGTAGGGATATATATAATATAAACGTAATATACAACGCGTTACCAAGGTTGAAAGTACCAAATTTATATTTATCATTATCCCCGTAACCGCGGGACTACGCGCACTCCCGCAGCTCCCCACACTTTTCGAATGAACCGGCTTCGAATTTCTGATGCGACATCTTCTCTCATACGGGCTCCGATTCTGGTCAATTTACGTTGTGTGGGAGCTGCTGACTGTCTGAAAAGGAACGCTGAGACATTTCAGAAGGGAAAGGAACTGAAAACAACAGTCATCGCCGCAGGGAGCGCACACGAGCAAGAGATGGGTCGACAGTGCTAAGCCTCTCGTCCTGGTGCCGCTGCTCTCGTGTGTGTGTGTGGTTCCTTTGATCCTCCTACCCGTCTTTTTTTGTCGTCACCGCAGTCTCGGGTAGTCTTTTTTTTGTGTTCGCTTGATACTAAGGCATTTACACGGATTCGCGAATCAAGTCCTGCTACGGTTTGAGTGATGTGTGTGGCAACTAGTCAACGATGACACTTGTCGATGACCTCTCTCTCGACAGAGAGAGACTTCTTGAAGTTCGTGTTCAAATGTTTTCGTGATGGATCTTGTGGGACGTATGGATACGATCGACAGATGAGAAACAACTTATTTACGGGCTTTCTTGGTCATGTAAGACGCAAGTAAAGTGCTGCAGCCGATTTTTTTAAATCTCGTGATAGAATGGAATATAGTTCTTTGTCGTTATCCGTTTGCTATTGAGTTGACATTTGTAAATATGCGTGGTAATATTGTAGTTTTTACTGGAATGTAAATAACAAGTTTGTGTGATTATTGAAAGTGCGTTGCTTGTGCGATTATTGTAAATGAATTGTTTGTGCGATTATTGCAAGTGCGTTGTTTGTGCTTATTTGTTTATTTATACTAGTGTTATTTTATTGCCTTTACCGTGTTTATACTTGTATTATTGTATACAAAATAGGTTATATTTTGTTCTTAGGCAGCTCGATCCCATAGTAAATTAGTTGACTGTAAATACTAAGTTTAGTACCCCTGCCACACGGAAAAGTTAATATATGTTTATTACATGATACGGGATTTAATCAGCTCGCTGTTTTGATTGATTATACGAGCGTCGCAAGCTAATTTGTCGACCCCATATTGTCATTCGATCGAAATTACACTAATTTTAATTCAGTCACTGCACGCGATAACATCGCTTACATAATCGTAAGTGACCCTTGTCGAGCCGTGTCCGCGTTGACTACGTCTACCTGATTTTTAACTGTGATCTGTTTTGCTGTGTCCAATCACCGCGTGTCTCGCCATTTTGTTGCAGTATTTCGGTATAAAATATGCGTTCCTACAGCAATAATTGCATGGCCCAATATTTCAGACTTAAAACAATCACATATTTCTATAGACGTCTTCTACGGATACCTCGTGCCATTTCGTACCGATTATTTAGCGGTGTAATGTATTGCCCGTGCAATAAAGTGTTTCTTAGACCCGTTGCTGTGTGCAGCTTTCATTTTAGCTAATAAGACACCGGTATGTGACGAAAAGCGCGTTACGATGGTCGATCCACGCGCGTTGCCTTCGCTTCGACGCGCGCCCCCGATGGCCTTCCTTTGCGACGTCACGAGAAGAGCGCTACGGCCTTATTTCTAGGAGGTGTTGACCGTACTGTCGGAGCCGGGTGGCCGGGTCCACGGATGGCGCCGTTCGTTGATCGCTGCCGTTCTAACGATGTCTCACGATTCTCGCCGATCGTGCATCCTGTGCTGGTGCGGCGCTTCGAAAATAGCAGTGAACTACTTATAACACTGTTTTTCTACTCATGCATATATCCTTTTTTCAAAGCCATATAACTAGACTGCATAGCACAGGTTACACTGCAACCTGTGCTATGCAGTCTAGTTATTTGGTATTAAAAAAATATGCATTAGTAAAGAGCCGTGTTATAGGTACTTCCAGTGTGTATGAAGAATAAATTTATCAATTTCTTATTTTAAAGGCGCGATTTTTGAATTGTAATGACCCTTTATTTTGTAATATTGGGTATATAATGCTTATGATGCTCTAAAAGACAGAATGCAATGTATTTTTCAAGGAACAAAAACTTAATCGTCTATTAC
>JABSTQ010008372.1:0-38219 GCA_013358835.2 Ixodes persulcatus | reverse complement strand
GTAACTTCGCCGATTTTGAGCTACTTAATCCAAAGGCATCATTTATTTTTTTTATTTATTTATTTATTTATACAGTGCCTACATCGCCCAGGGGGCATTACAGTAGGGGGGTTTAAATACATAAAAGATGGTTGCATCACACTTGTTAAACGCAAGTAAAACATAGTGCTTGAGAGCACCAATACACAAAAAATGCAAACAAAGAAAAACAAAACAAAAAAATAAAAAAATGTCAATATCTGTTGCAAGAAAAAAGGAATACAATCAGCAAGCACATTATAAAGTAATAACCTAAAAGAAAACACCATACAAGTATAACTAATAAAACACAATACAGGATATTGCACACTGAGGGAGTCATATAGGCCCAATAGGAGAGAAGAAAAGCTGGCATCTGATGTTTCTGTCACCACAAGTTCAGGCAGGGCATTCCACTCATGAATGCTCTTTGGAAAAAAGGAATGTTTAAACAGTTCTGTTCTACATCTAATTTCTTTTATTTTAAGCGAATGATCTACCCTTGAAGAAATATAATCAGGACTATGAAGATACTTATCCTTGTTAATGCGTGTGTTTTGTAGGAAAATACTTCTAAAAAGTTTTAATCGCAAACATTTTCGTCGTAAAGCCAGCAGGTGCCAGCCAAGTTGCTCTTTAAGTGGGGCCTTATCTTTAAGTTCGGTGACGCTTGACCGAAAGGTGTAGGTATTTGTAACAAAGCGCGAAGCTCTATTTTGTACGCGTTCAATTTTTGAGGACAAGTTGAAGAAATGAGGGTCCCACACTGAACATGCGTACTCTAAGATAGGCCTGACGTTAGTAGTGTATAGCAAAGCTTTGATATCCTCAGGAGCCATTTTAAAATTACTTTTTATGAAGTTTAGGACACGGTTCGCCTTAAGTGTTATTGTGTCCACGTGTTTGGCCCAGGAAAGAGTGCTGCTAAAATAGACCCCTAAATACTTTACCTCCATAACCTCTTTAAGATCAATGCCGTTTAGATTATACCTTGATAGGAAAGGGTTGCGTTTTTTGGTAAACCGGATGTAATTGCATTTATTAATGTTTAGGCACATTCCCCACCTGTTACACCACGCCGCCACTGTTTCAAGGTCAGTCTGGAGTAAGTAGGAATTATCATCGTTGCAAGCTTGCAAACTGAATGCGGATGGCTTCCTGATTTGGAAATGCTATCTCGTTCCTCCAGATTCATTCTAGTTAATTAAAAAAATGATATTTTGTTCGCTGCCAAAACCAATACATCGTTCTTCCCAGTTTTTCCCTAATTTTCCCCGTCATCCAAACGTGACGTCACCGGCGGGCAGCGAGGCGCGCGGCCGGCAATCGGTACGCTCGCGCCCGCCTTTCTCTCGTCAAACAGCGCGGAAACAGGGGTGTTCGTGCCTATAATAATCTCTAGTTGCACAAAGTGCGACCTTGGCCTACGTGCTGAACTATGAGAAAGTTAAACAAACCGGAAGCAACTGGGATTTTGAGAGAATCGATTTTGCAACTCGGTACACTCAAGCTCGCCAGTTTCGTGAAATCGCTAGAAATTCCGTTATCCTTTTACCACAAGCTGGCAGTTACGCTGGCGAAGAAAGACCGAAGAGTCGCGCAATACATTCTTTGCCAAATTACCCAAGCACAACGGAGAATGCTGGGAATGCGGGTACAGATGCTCCACACGCTCGTGTTACCTGAAGAAACGTGCCATTTTTCTTTTTTAGATTTTTTTTTAAGTTATTGTTACAGAGGCCACCACGTGTAACTACTCTCGTAACATGCATATGTTCCTTTTTGATTGATTAGTTTAGCGAAATATGTATAGACCATTCCAGAAAAAGCGCTTCTGGCTGGCGCCATTTTCAGCGTTCGTGCGTGTGTGCGTGTGTGCGTGCTTTGCTCGCCTTCAAAAGCGGCGAACATGAGCGTGCTGGGATTTTTGAATTAACACGTCCAGACTGATTCTCGTAAACATTGAAATGTATGGAACAGAATGAACCGCATTCGTGTAGGCCAGATGGCTGGTTACGTCAAGGTGCAATGAAAGGCGTGTAAAATACAGAAATACACTATTCATCTTCGAGTAAATAATATTTCCTTGAAACTACAACAGTGCGTAAAGTACAAAAATGCATCATAACATTATTAATTCAAAGTAAGTTAACAAACGTTACAAAAAAATCAATTTTAAGCCGATTTTTTGTATTGTCGAAGTGCACATGGGAAGTATAGGTAAGTTTATGTGAGACTTAAAAAAAGTTTTGCTTTTGCAGTTTTTATCAGCTGCAAATTGACATGCCTCCCTCAATGATATAAATATGTTCATGGTTTTAAAAAGCTTTTTAGCCCTATATAACATTTCTCCGGAATTGAATAAGATAAAGATGTTTTCACCACCTCTTCTGCGGGGGAACATTGCACGCCAACAACTTGACAAACCAGGCAACGGCTCTTTCGTATATTAATGGTGCTCAACACCTCTTCCGTAAACCTCTGTAATACCAGACACAAATTAACAATATGTCAAAAGTCATGTCTAAACTCAGACTTGAACTTTGTTTAGACATTTCACCTCTCGTCTTCAAAAGATCGGTCCGCGTGAGTGGCAATTCGAGAGGAGCCCGAGCAAGATTCGATGTCCAAATCAAATATAATGTTTATGAAAAAAAAAATATCACTGAAGCAATTGTGAACGACAATTGTGATTTCGCCAAGTGTCGACTATCGTGCTAGAATGTGGACTATTTTTCTCGATATTATTAGCTCTCCTCTTTGGACGGATGTCGTAAGGTCACAACCGGATTGAGTCTGCGCTTTCCGCTCTTGAAGCTGTTCCAGCTGCAGAAGGATACTGAACTCGCAGCAAGCGCCTATAAAGTGTTCCGAGCATAAGTGAGAATGTTCCACTTGACACTTGTTCTCTCGGCACACAGCTCGCGCAAAAGCACCTTGACGTGGCTGGCCTTCATTGCTGCCAGGGAGCGCTTTTTTTTTCTCACTAAAGCAATGGTAAAAAAGAAGCTTTTTTTCTGGTACTGTTCCTACAGTCTACCGCTGATCACAGATTGCGACCCATTGCAAGGGAACCTTTAACCTTGAAGCTCTGAAAAAATAATCTGGATCGCTGGCGCCAGGAAAGCCACTTCGCGTCTACCCGGGTCGCTCGTCCGCCTGCCCGCCGGTGACGTACGCGGGTAGGAAATAGTAGGGATTTTTCACTGTTGCCAGTAGAGAGTCGCCTCCTGGAACCCTCGCGGCCGGTGTAACTTGAAGATTCAGTAACTTCACGGAAAATATTTACTTTTATAAAATACTTTTACTATCAGTTGATAAAGGGTTCTGATGCGGTCAGTCAATTTCCAGCCAAATCGAAGACTATCGAAAAATCAGCGGAGTGGATGCTGTACCAAACATTTTCCATGAGTCAGCAGCCGCCGTTGTGCGCGAGCACACGCAACAAAATTGACGTCATCATATCCCCCATTCAAGCTTATTAAGCGTGAATGGGGGATATGATGACGTCAATTTCGTTGCGTCTGCTCGTGCACAAAAGCGCGTGCCGACTTATGGAAAGACAGTGCGCCACTTATTATAGACACTGAAATGTTTGGTTCAGCCTCCCTTTAAGGCGGATTCAACCGCTCGTCACTCAATGGGCAAATTTCGCTACACAAACCTGAGTTTCAGGAATGCACGGTAGTGTTCATTCTTTTGGAGGTTACTTATGATAACCAAATGAAGGTTGTACGGCCCTTGGATGTTTTCTTTAGAGCGCTGGAGGTTTTTAATAAAATCCAGAAATATGACCGTTTTGACTGTTTTTAGCGCGTTTCGAGGCATTTTTGAAAATACAATTATTTAGAAGACAGACGTGACAAAACGCTTGGCCGTACGTGCTAGGGGTGCCTTTAATCTTAATTTTAAGACCATGACGAGAAAGCAAAATATTGTTGTATTTGCGTATTTGTGTAAATAATATCACCCTGTTAATTTTATTTCCAACTTGTTAAACGAGATGGCGACACTAGTACTAAATGCCTCAAACCGGAGATTTTCTTGCTGTTGCTGTTGTTGTTTTTCTCTCAAGCTCAAATTCGACCGCGATGTCTCGTTGCTCGTGAATCGGTAGCACGTGTAGCGAAAGCTCGCGCTGTAAAGCTCACTGATCGTGAATTCAATCCACCGCCTCTGTCCGTTTCAATCTGGATGAGCGTCGTACCGGCGTGCTGTCATGTATCACTATTGCGTGATGCACGTTAAAGACGTCAGACAAGCAGCGGTATACTGCACTGTCTTTCATCTCCAACGAAGACACCAGATGCCCTCAGAGCTGACTAACTTCCCGCTGTATAAACATAGACACAACAGAATTACAATTGATGGCTCCGTTGGTCGGCACTTTTTTAACGCTGCAAAAAAGAATAACAAACGTGCCCATTAGTGACAAACCCGAGGTTCCGCAACTTTGTCGCGAAGCTGCCACACACCTGCGATCAACTTAGACCCCTCCTTCGTGATGCCTCATTACATTATCAGTGCCTCACATTATATCTCACTGTATTATTAATATCACCCGTTACACGGGCCTCTCCGGCATTCATTGTACGGGCTAAGTGCATCTCTGTGGCGCCTGTGCTTACGAGCACAAATAAATACCTACCTACCTACAAACGAATATTTTGGTTTTATGTGTTATATCAGTGAGAGCGGTTGTGTTCCTCGATGAAATGGGGAAAATATTGATGCCTGCAGGTGCTGGCGAAACCAGATATTGAAGATCAGTAAAGATTAATACCATGCATAATGGGTTGTCTAACTGCCCATACACACAGTTGCGTTTTAGTGTGTTTGACTGCGCTGCGTCAAGAAACGGAAGCGAGTCAACTGCACATCAATGCTTCGTATGAAGCGTGGAATTCAATTCAAAGAATATCTTGGCACGTGACATACGAAGCAGGGATGTCCTGGGTTTTCGCAGCCGCAACGCAGTCAAACACACCCAAACGCTCTCAAACGCAACTGTTTATAGGCCTTTAGAAGAGCGTACGGAGCCCTGGACCACGGTGTACGATAATACTCTTCAGGTGAGGACAGCGCGCTCCTCGCGTAGGGCAGATAAAGTTCGCTTTTCACTCTCTCTCGTTCTCTCTCTAACTATGGTTTCAAGCGGCGCCGGCAGATGACTCGTCGACCCGTGGGTACGGCGGCAGTTTGATACTTTAGACCCATGTTGCGGATAAAAAAAAAAAAACAGGACGCGGGATCTGGCGGTTGATCTGACATACCGCGTTCGGCTTTGGCTAGCAGACGGCGTTCGTAAAATGGCGTCAGCTGTTGCTGGCTTCACGCGGCGGTATACCGTGCGTGCTTCCATTCATTCGGCGTTCGTTGCCATGGTGACGGCGAGGAACGCAGACGAACTTTATGTTGCGGAAGAACGCTGCGGCGCAGCGATACCAGGTGCGTTCTAAGGCCCTTCCTGCATGCTTTTCAATGGGCGGAAGGCGTACAAAAAGAGTTCGAAATAAGGACTTAACGCAGAAGGCTGCATTTCTCCAGCGCCTCATAATTTGACGAGCCTTACACGAAAAGCATGTTTTTTTTTTGGCCATCCCGCGTCCTGTGTTTTTTATCCGCAACATGGGTCTAAAGTATCAAACTGCCGGTACGGCAAAGACGGCTCGGGCCGCCTCGTGCTCGAAACGCGCAGAGCTCCAGCGAGGTTGTCGCTCGTGCAGAAAGACCACGGTGTACCGGGGTGTCATGGCAACGAGATAATGTTTTTCGCTCTCACACAGTTTCGCCGTTTGGCCGCCGGCGACACTGTCAGCCGCGGGCACGGTGGCCGAGGAATAATGCAGCCTTTCGGATGCCCGTCGAACGAACACTATCTGATTCCTCGCGCCGCGCGTTCAGCCCCGCCGTGTCCTCACCTGAAGAGTATAGGGTGTCACAAAAGAAAATTTACACGGTATTTTTTACCGCAAAAATAAACTAGGCATCGCCGAACGCTCATTCTCCGCCCAAAGGTAGAGCTAGAGGTCGCAACCAGATGCCAAAGTTTGAGCCCGATCCGATAACTTAATCAAAAGTTATAAGTGATTTCCTGAAAATTTCAATTGGAAAATGGAGCCCATTTTTGCCCGCTTTCGGTTTCTGGTGCCATAGAGCCCCATGTGTTCAAAAACACCGTCGGCCGTCATTTTCCCATTGAAATTTCCAGAAAATCAGTTATAACTTTTGATTAAGTTATCGAATCGGGCTGAAACTTTGGCATCTGGTTGGGACCTCTAGGGCTACCTTTGGGCGGAAAATGAGCGTTCGGCGATGCCTAGTTTATTTTTGCGGTAAAAAAGATCGTGTAAATTTTCTTTTGTGACACCCTGTATTATCTTACACCGTGCCCTGGACTAAGGGCACCGACCAGGAACTGCAAGGTCCTTTCACTTTTCAAATATTAAAGTTTACGACGATGATGATGATAGAGCATGCTTCGAAATAATGGTGCAAGCTCCCGGTTGTACTGCCGCTCTGGGCAGTTGCGGGATCGCTATGCTCATGCCTAAGTCCAACGAGAGTGAGTAATAGAAACAACCAACACCTACACGCGTCGTCAAATGAATCACGCACGCGAATGTATCTTTCGAAGGCTTACAATCGCTTGTGCTCTTAAGCCCGGTTCACACAGTTGCGTTTGACTGCGTTTGACTACTTTGCGGCAGCGAGACACCAGGACATCCCTGCTACTTATATCGCGTGCCAAGAAGATTCCTTGAATTGGATTCCACGCTTCATACGAAGCACAGATGTGCCGGTGACTCGCTTTCGGTTCTCGCCGCAACGCAGTCAAACGCACTCAAACGCAAGTGTCTGAACCGGCCTTTACTTCAATAGCACTGAGAGACAGCAAGCATGTCAAAGATACCTTTCTGTGCGTGCTTCATTTGTGTTCGTGTGTATGTTTATACAGCCGGAAGTTAGTCTGCCTCAGTGGGCCTCTGGTGTCTCAGCTGTAGATGAGCAGTTTATCCAGTGCGGTCCTACCGCTAGCCTGGGGTCTTTAACGTGCTCCACGGAGTAGTAATACACGACCGCACGCCTGTACGATGCTCATCCAGATCAAAACGGGCAGGGGCGGGTATTGATTGTGTCTTTGCTTGCGGCTTCTTGGTGTTGGCTATTTCTAATTGTCGCTCTATGAAACTAGGGCATAATAAACAACAACCATTTGTGTCTTTCTTCCCTCTTCCACTGGGAATAATCTTTGGGCTTCTCCTTACCTGATCATGTCCTCTTATTTGGTAGCGGAAGTGGACGTCGGGAGGAAATATTCCTTCAGTGTACGGGAGTGCAAAACATAAAACAGGAGTCACATGTAACGTTCATGCTACGAAGAGTGCTTCTGGCAAGCTCAATGGACCTTTTTGAAAGTTTGACTTCTGTTGCAAACTGTGGAATTCATGCACAATTATAAATGCAAGCGTCAGCTCTTTGTGTTTGATTGCACGTCAGCTGCAACAGTACTCGTGCAGCGGGAGCTCGAGCCAAAGGTGCAAACAAGCTTGCGCTCGCAGCATTTTTGATTATCACTCAAAGTTTCAGATTCTCACGTTCCGCAATGTCGGTTGTTCCGCCATTGTGCAGTGGATCAGCCGACGTTTACCTATGTCTAATATCTTCAAAACAAATAGAACTAACATTGTGGAAACATGTGACATCTATATAAGTGAAAATGTAAAATACAATTGACAGCAAAAAAAAAACAAAAAAACTATTGTTCTATTTTTTGTTGACAGCTTCTTTTTCAATTAAATTAATAGGGAGTTTTAGTAGATCGTTTTCAAAGGCCCGCTACCCCTACGAGCGCGCGCTTCAGAGCATGCATCGAAGTGACAGCGCGAGCTCCCGCTACGATTAGCGTGGCCTGAAAACACGATCTACTAAAACTCTCTAATGCTAAAGGTGTCCACAACGTAATTTCCTGTTTTGACAATATTAGGCTCAGGTGGAAGTCGTTCATAGAGAAATTTCTTCTCTCGTTTTTATCTTTTGATCCAGCTGACGTCCTCCTCTCAAAGTTTCGCGCTCTATTCCAACTGCTGGCCTCCCATTTTCAAAGTTTAATCTTCCCGCGATGCGTAAATTATCTACACGGGCCAAAAAATAAGATTTTCTCAAAAACATTACTAAGTGCATGCACTGCACGCACTCATCTCTTCTATATAAGTAAATATAAGTAAATAATCAACATAAGATAGAAAAAATAGACTTTTCCTTTCAAGCAGTTATACACCTTTTCTGTTTCCTGTCGTTCTCAGTCACGTGGGTTCCATATCTGGTATGCGGGGCGAAAAAATAATAAAACGTTTGAACCTGCAATATGCGAGAAAATATAGCTGAGGCAAATCAGGAATGTGTGACAATCACGCATTTTTCGTAAACACTTTCTAGCTTCGGGGAGAGATCAAAAAGATGTTTTACCGCATACCAGAAGTGACGATATTCAAGATGGCTGCGCGCTTGTGGAAAAGGTGTATATGACTGTAGACGCCAGCACGTGTTGCACGTGTAACTAGTCATCAGCAGACTCTTAGCGAAAGGCCTGATAAAGGCCGGTTCAGACACTTGCGTTTGAATGCGTTTGACTGCGTTGCGTCGAGAACCGAAAGCGAGTCACCAGCACATCTGTGCTTCGTATGAGGCGTGGAATCCAACTCAAGGAATCATCTTGGCACGCGATATAAGCAGCAGGGATGTCCTGGTTTCTCGCCGCCGCAACGCAGTCAAACGCAGTCAAACGCAACTGTCTGAACCAGGCTTAAAGGGCTGTTTATACTCCGACGTCGAGCGCAGTGAACGCAGCGTAGCGCAGAACGCGCACCTTTCATTGGCCGGCAACCAGGAACTTGATATCTGCGACCAATCAGTATCTGTGCGCGCTGCGCTAGGCCGCGCCCGTCGACGTTACGTTGGAGTATAAATGTACCTTTAGAGGCGAGACTTTTGTTGATTCTATTTTTTTGTGTGTGCTAGGTTAGAGCGCGTTGTCAAACGCTTGTATACGCTACGGGCGTGGCTCGTAAGCACCCTAAAGCCTGGTTCAGACAGTTTCGTTTGACTGCGTTTGACTGCGTTTGACTGCGTTGCGGCGGCGAGAAACCAGGACATCCCTGCTGCTTATATCGCGTGCCAAGATGATTCCTTGAATTGGATTCCACGCTTCATACGAAGCACAGATGTGCCGGTGACTTGCTTTCGGTTCTCGACGCAACGCAGTCAAACGCACTCAAACGCAAGTGTCTGAACCGGCCTTAAAGGAGCTGTGCAACGATATTCAATTGGAATGTTTTTCACTTTACACGAGCTTACTGGCACTAGTGGGACTCAAGGATACTCGCATGCAATGCCACTGGCCAAGAAACTCCTTTGTTGCGGTGTAATTTCAAGGACAAAAGCGATCATTTTCATTCAATCTCTCCCTTGCAAAATTCGATGACGTAACGCGGGGATCGCAGTACACCCGTATGACGATATTTGAATGCGGTTCATAGATTGGACCCGAGCATTGCGTGGGCACTCGATTTAGGCTCGTGATAATTGATAGCTCGAGAAGCATTCGAGTAGTGGCCCGTGTCCAATCGCTGCAACGACGACAATAGCCGAGCCATAACAATGTCTGGAACTCAGCGCGTGTCCTGTGCTTTGCCAACCCCAGCACGTGGCTATGATCAACATTGGCGGCATATAATCGGCTCCAGATCACGTGGCCGCTTGTTCTGGCTGCGAGTTGAGGGCGTGAACGCTGCTCGTTGTTTTTTAATTTTTTTCTGGGACTTCTAATGCGTCGGGTGAAAAACGAAGGCGTGTTTCATAGGTCATTAACGTCAGGGATCCGTTCTAAGCGGTATTTGCGCAAAGTAAAAAAATTGTTGCATAGCCCCTTTAAGATCGTGCAGGGTCACGTTGTGCTGGGTTGAACAGAGATACTCTAATATGTAGGGTGCCTCAATGTCCTTCTGCTTAGGGTGATGCCACCCTTCGTAGTACCCGATGCCGACAGCACGCGCTCACCGGTAAAATACAAATAAATCGACAAAAACAAAATGTCGCCATAGCACAGCTATACTTCGTCTCACCTTAGTATGGACTATTGTTATCCGCGCGTGCTAAAAGCTCGAGCTAGTCGCTTTGAATGAAGCAGCGGCGGCTGCACGAGCGCTCGTGCAGCAAGTGCTCTAGTCAAGGCAGTCAAGGCTGGCCGCTCGCGCTAGCACAGCCTTCGCGGTTAGTCCATGCTAGGGTGAGACGAAGTATAGCGCCACAAACGCGTGCCGGGACACGCTCTTTCACGCGCTTCTGAATAAAAAATAACAATAAAAGTGTGGGACAAATTGGCCAGATGTCTCCACCCTAAGCAAAGCGCACATTAATATGTATTTGGAAATAAAACAAATAGTTGAATGAGTTGCAAAGAAGGCTAAAATACTTATTCCGAACAACATTTATTTTATGAAACATTATTTCAGATATTTTCATTCTCTCTAGACCTTGTTTGGTGGCTAGTGGATAGGAAAAACAAAAAAGAAGCATGATTTCTATTATTTTGAATAATTGCAAAACATTTTCTTAATCAACAAACAGGTGCTATAGACCTTTCCAAAAACGAGCTTGTGGCCGGTGCCATTTTGAGCGTTCGTGCGTATGGCGCGTGCTTTGCTCGCTTTCCGAAGCGACGAACACGCACGTGCTGGGCTGTGAAGATCGCACGCTGGACTGTGATTTTGTAAACATTGGAAAGGTCTATACTTTGAGATGGAAATTGAATTTTGACGTTCGCGTTTTGGTGCCCGAAACAATTTCTTTTTGTAAATTTAACACTTCCCGTTTTGCGGATTACTAAGAAAACCAAACGGGCCATCAATAGGTAGAAAATACGTTTCTACCAAAGGTGAGGCGTACATTTGTTTTCTTCACCTTTCTAATTTTTAGGCAGAATTGAATGAACCTCTAAATAACTTTAGTGTCTTCATAAATAACCTCGGGAGTTCATTACCTACGCTGTTTTGTTTTTATCATGTCGGGAGTTCACAATGCTATTGTCCGTTATGAACACCTCTTTCAACAGTGATCGTATTATGTCACGGTGGTATGAAGCGGTGCTACCTTACCTGTCTGGAAACAAAGTGGGGTGTGTGTATGTTTATACGGCGTAAAACATAGTCTGCCTCAGCGGGCAAGTTGTCTCCCAGCTGTAGATGAGCAATTTAGCCAATGCAGTACAACCGGTAGCCTGGGGTCTTTAACGTGCATCACGCAGTAGTGATACACGACCGCACGCCGGTACGATGCTCATCCAGATTAAAACGGGCAGGGGTGGGGATTGAACCCAGGATCCCTGGGTTATACAGCGCGAGCTTTCACTCCACGTGCTCCGAGCTGGTGTGCTCTATCCCACTCAGCCACCGATCCTTTTTTTTTATTTTTTTATCGCACTTGGCTACCGATCCCTCTTTATCTGTCTGGACTAAAGCCTTTCGATGTGTTTGCGTTTTGTCTTGCAAGAGGCGTCAAATGCGCCAGTGCACGAGGGGGATCGGTGGCCGAGTGGGCTAGCGCACACCAGCTCGGAGCACGTGGAGCGAAAGCTCGCGCTGCAGAACCCAGGGATCCTGGGTTCAATCCCCACCCCTGCCCGTTTCGATCTGGATGAGCATCGTACCGGCGTGCGATCGTGTACCACTACTGCGTGGTGCACGTTAAAGACCCCAGGTTAGTGGTTGTACCGCACTGGCTAAATTGCTCATCTACAGCTGAGACACCAGACGCCCACTGAGGCAGACTAACTTCCGGCTGTATAAACATACACACAACAATTTGCTTGCAGTGCACGAGGCCCGTGTCTCGAGCGGCCCTTGGAAGCAGTTGTCGGCGCAGTATTAGCGGCGAGATGTTTTGGTGGCGCCCTCCTATGGTTCCCCCTTGTGACGTCATTACCTCGGAAACAACAAGTTTGAGGGTGTTTGTTATTTGCATGGTGGAAGCTTGAAATCATTGCGCTCTCAAAGGAACACTGCCAACACCGTCAAAATTAAAGTTCTTTCATTCCTCTTATTCCGTCTATGATAAATCCCATTTCCGACGTCATAGTCAGCCTTCGGCCAATCGTGGACGGCCGACCACAGCGACGCTTTCGGTCGCGCACGGGGCTAATAGGAAGTATTCACTGGCGGCCATAGCTGTGTGCTCGGCTGGGGAGCGCGTGCTGAACGCGAGCTTCCACAGTTCTTTCGCCACGTGCATTCCGCACCACCAAGATTGCCGGTCTTGGCAGCCTATTAATGCGAGCTCGTTCTGAGCATGCGCTCTAAACAGTGACCTCAAATATGGCGGCCAGTGAATACCTCCTATTGAAATAAGCGGCAATTGGAAGCGAATGGCAGCGGAGCACCCGCTCCTGGCACATGTTTTGTGCGTTTCCACAACAATAGTTGGCGGTACTTGTAAGCGTGAATTTTATCAGAGGAATTTAGTCTGCACTTACCGGCAGCGCCTTCAACTTATAATAAAGTTTACGAGGATAGCTGGAGTGCGACATGGCTTTGTGTATTTGAGTGGTTTTTTTTCGCTGACAGGCAGACAGACGGAAAGTGTCCCTTCTTGCCACACCCATCGCCAACGTTGCCAGCTGCTGTGCACTTGGCGCGCGATTGTGGATTAGTTGTAGAGCTGCGCCACTTGCTTGGACAGAGAACTCCTTGGTACAGTTTGCGGGTGGGAAACGGTTGCTTCTTGTTGCTTTTGACTCGCCGCGCACAAGTGTGGACCTCGTCGACGAGGTCCATATATCTTGACCCGCAGATGTGCGGACCTCGTCGACGAGGTCCAGACCTCTGGACATGCAGAAGTGTGGACCTCGCCGCGCAGAAGTGCGGGCGTCGCCATCTTGGTGCTTGTACAGAGCAGACACAACTGGCGATCGTCATGATTAAAAAGTGCGGCTTCCTCGGCCTTTGATTGGGTGTTAGGAGGCTTGTGTAGTATTGGTTTGCTCTGTGTCGAAGCGTTTAAACCACTGATCTCTACTATAGGGGGCTCTACTATAGGGGGCCATAGAGTTCCTGTATAGGCTCCCTACCCCCCCATTCACACTGGAAGCGGATCCGCGTTCGCGAAGCGGTTGCAAACGCGGTTGTATAGACGATTGCAAGGAACGCGACTGGCCGCCGCCATTTCTCTGCTAGTGCGGGAAAGCTCATGCGATTTCAAGCTTGCCAAAGCTATCTTCACGCGCACGTTACACGTGCTTGCACGCCTGGGGCACCAGTCGTGATGCCATGCTTGCAATTGTCTATAAAGATCTAGTGCAATAGGTGAGCGGCGTTTGGCCACTTCCGGTTCCTTAGGAATTTTTGTTTAGTTTTTGACAAACGATGACGGTCATCTACAAGGCTGTCTAAGTATGGTTCTGAAAACTACAGTCTTGAGGTTTCATAATTATGCTTGCACAGGCTTGCAGCTCATTGTCGTCGCTTGCCACTAGTGAAACAAAATTTCCTAAGGAACCGGAAGTTGTCAAACGCCGCTCACCTATTGCACGCGCATTTGATGTCATCAAATGCGCGTGCAATTGTACTGAATCCTTATACAACCGCGTTCGCAACCGCTCTGCGAACGCGGATCCGCTTCCAGTGTGAATGAGCCCTACGGGAGCCAGAGTTGCGCGTTTGATTCCACGTGCCGCGTGCCGCCCTCGCCGCTATTCGCCGTGATCCGATCACGTGAGGAGCCGTATCAAGTGTCGTGCAGCAAAGTAGACGTTGCACGCGCCCCGGCGTACGTTCCCCGGCTTTTGAGCGCGCCGCGCGCTTCGAACGCGCGGCGTTGTTATTCACCGAATTCAGTCACGTGAGGAGTTGGATCCACATGCCATGCATGAACGCGCAACTCTGGCTCCCGTAGGGAGCCTATACAGGAACTCTAGGGGGCCACTAGTGGGGGCCCCCTCTAGTGGAGACCAGTGGTTTAAACATTTGTGGAGGACGTAAAAGCGTTTCCTGTGATTTCAGATAAATTTTCAGATAACTGGCAGCCATGATTTTAAGCCACAATATGGACAAGTGTCGTTACTCTGAAGCGTAGCTTATTTAGTGGCACTAGAGAAGATCATGGCGGAACAGCGCAGCACTGGGCTAGATTTCAGACGCCATGTTGTTCGATAGTGCCACTAAATAAGCTACGCTTCAGAGTAACGACACTTGTTCATTATGTGGCTTAAAATCATGGTTGCCAGTTATCTCAAGATTTATCTGAAATCACAGGAAACGCTTTTCCGCCCTCCACAAATGTTTAAACAATTCACGACAGATAAAAACAATATTATATGAGCTTTCTAACACCGGATATAATGCTGAGAAGGTCTCACTTTTGAATCATGACGATTGGCAGTTCCGTCTACTGTGGACAAGCACCAAAACGTCGGCGCCCACAAGAATGTTGGGCAACAGAGTGCCAATACTCTAAGCGCAGCTCATTTAGTGGCTCTAGTTCTTCCCAGAAGTGGCGCGTGGCACGTGTCTCGAGCATTTTCACAAAAATGATTGGCGCCACTTTTCCCAGGATAGATGGGCTTTACTCCACACATCCTGGGAGCGGGTTTGCAAACCAGTATTCAGACGAAGAGCAGGCCGATATAGGACATAGGAAGTGCAAAACTGTCACTTTATTTCTTTTTTGTTTTCTAGCTTTAAAATAAACTCTAAAAATAAACAAAGTTTTTTTTTCTTTTTTTTTTTTTTTTGCAAAACAACGTTTGCGTGCCAAATGTGGTGGTTCAGACGGCCGCAACGCCACACCTGTGCTTTCGATAAATTTTGAACGTGGATGGAATTTCGAATCCATTTGGAAATTAGAGCTTATTTTACGTTTTGTAAGCCACTGCAATCTACGTATGTACTGGCTCGTATCTCGCGCCGCCTGTTGGCCGCTTCCGGCAGCGGCGGACGCAGAGCGAGGAAGACCTAGCTCGAGATCGGCGGCGAACAGCCCGTGGCCCGAGCCCACCTCGAGCGCCCGACCTGCATACGCAGCTACGAACATGCAACTCGTTTGTTCTGGAAAAATTCTGCGCCATCAATGAGGAAAGGGTACAAATAAATAGCGGTTGAATCCCCCTGGTGAGGGAGGAAGAAGAAGCGACAAAGTTCTCAATTCATCCCGGCTGACTGATAATCCTCGCTATCCACCCCTACCAACGTTACCAAAGGTTAGGCAAGTGGTTCAGCGCAGTGTGAATTTTCTACTTCATCTGTGTGGGGATTTTTTCGCTTTACGAGACGTGTGTTAGACCACGCCGGTGGAGCTAGGCCTAACACTGGGCGAGGCCGCTCGAAAGGCAAAGACCCAAGCTCCACGACATGGAAGTGTCTGTCGAGGGCACTGACATTACTCCGGAGACGCTCCGAGAACCTGGTTGGCTTCCGGCGCACCGGAAGCACAGGCACAAGAGCCCGGACGCCGAAACTACACCCGCCACGCGGCAACAGTCAACGCCGAGCAGCAAGTTCAGACCCCGAAAGTTACCACCGCTACCTCAACTACCTGCGGAAGACTACAAAGTTGTCATTCGTCTCCAAGGAGGCTTCAACGCCAAATCTTGGAGCGCTGCACAGATTTCCGACAGCATCCAACATTGCGCCCAGCTTCGGAGTGGGGCGGACAAAGATATCATCCGGACCATGCCTGAACAAAATATCGTTATTGCCAGTACGCCTGAGGAAGATAACGCGGTCGCCTACTGTAGCCTTAAGGAAGTTAAGATCGGTGCCAGAACGTACTCCTCGACTACTTACGTTACGGCGCCGGACAACTCGGCAAAAGGGGTCATCCACAACATCCCCTCGTACGACAGCCCGGCGGACATTGAACGAAGCCTAGAACGAAATACGCCCAGGGTACTACAAGCGCGACGTCTCGGAGAGACGGCATCGGTGCTCATCATCTTCGAAGGAAAATCGGTGCCCTACTACGTAAACTACCGTAACACAACATACAGGTGCTTGCTGTATAGAAGAAAGATTGAAGTCTGTGAAAACTGCTACAAGGTTGGACACAGGAAGGATATCTGCCCCACACCAGACGACAAACGTTGCTCAAAATGCGGAACCCTCGCCCCAGAGGGCAGCCACGAATGTACGCTGCGCTGCGCAATATGCGGTGGGGAGCATATGTCTGGTTCGAAAGCGTGCCAACACCGCTTCCACGCCCCACAGAAGGCCGCACGCAGGCAACAAACTGCAAACGAAGAAGCTACACCACCCACTTCAAGACCTGGCATCGGAAGGCAAAGCCGCTCCAAGGACCGGCGCTCTGCCGCTGAATCAGCATACGCAAGTCAAGGGACCTCTCGCAGTCGCAGTGCGCGAAGACGTAGTCAGAGTGCGCGTGGCCGCAGTCGCAGTGCCGGCGGTGGGCGAGGACTGATTGGGCAGAAAGCTGATCGAAGTGACAGTAACTCCGCCGGCGGCGAGGAAAACCAGAGATCCTTCAGAGGCTCAACAACCCCTAAGGTGACCTGGGCATCGGTAACTGATCCCTCTACTCACCAACGAGCTAATAGAGATAATGAAAATCAAAAGCTACGCGCAGAAATCATGCAGCCCAGACAAATGTTACAGCGACAAAACGCTCTAATCGAGCAACTTCAACGCGAACGTCGACCATTGGCATCCCCAAATCCTGTACAAGTTAACGCACCGGCAGATACAGAACAGATGGATGTTCCGAGGGCAGCCCCTAAACGCAAAGCGGTAGAGACAGACGAAGGGCCACATGAAAACCCGAATACTACTGCTCCACACACAGAACTTGCACCCGCTGTGAAACCCCAGGACATAGCGAGACTGGAAACTATGATACAAAACATAATGACAGTCATCCAGACTCAGCATCGAGAAAATACTGTCCGGCATCAAGAAACGACAGCGCAGTTGCAAACGCTTACCGGTAACACTCTCGACCTAGAAAAGAACATGAAGAGACTTGAAACGCGTCTCACGCCACTAGAAGGGACTGTGCAGCAGATGCAGCAGCAATGCCGTCCGTCTCGTTTCGAGTCGCCCTCCCGAAGTACAACACCACAGGGCATGGACCCCATCAGGCTATCGGAACCTATGTACTCCACTAGAAACATATCCCACCAAGATGACCAACGATAAATATACGGTCTGGCAGTGGAATTGCCGAAGCTACCAACGGAAAAGAGGAAACCTGCAACGACACTTAATCTCCCAACAAACTCCACCCGCCATCATCTGCCTACAGGAAACCGGGGGGACACCTAAACTCGCCAGTTACAATATGTACCAGGGCGCAATGCCAGATAGTTGTACGGCCACCCTCGTACACCGGAACTCGATTGCTCTTCGACATGACATCGCACAATCAGAAATCGATCATGTCCTACTAGAAATTGTCCCACGCAGACGAGCGGAGCCGAGCCTATTTGTGCTTAATATATACAGTAGCCCCAAGTTCAAACAGCATCGCTTCCACTCACTCTTCCATGATACGCTACTCCGGGCTAAGCAGAACCCCTTGCTAATTGTGGGAGATTTTAACGCCGCCCATGTTGCCTGGGGGTATCGCACCGAAACACCCAAAGGAAGGCATCTATGGATGGCGATACAACAGGAAGCGCTTACCCTGCTTACGGATCCACAACACCCCACGAGAATAGGTAACAGTATTAGTGCTGACACATGTCCAGACCTCACTCTTGTCAAAAACATAGCAAATTGCGAGTGGTTTAACACTCAGGCGTGTCTCGGCAGCGACCATTATATATTAAGCACGACAATCCCAACCTCGGGATACAAACATAAGAAAAGAGGCGTGCGGATCACGGAATGGGATCGCTTGCGTAAAATCAGGCAAGAAATAGCGCCCACCACCATCGATAATATCGAGGAATGGACGCAGCAACTCCAGGACGACGTTGAAACGTATACACAGGATATCCCAGAGGAAGCGGGTATTACGGAAATTGACAATCGACTACTACATATGTGGCAGGCAAGACAGAGCCTCCACAACCGATGGCTACGACAAAAGCATAACCGAACGCTCCAACTTAGAATAGCGAGACTAGATCAAGATATCGCGGAGTACGCGACAAACCTCACCCATCAACAATGGCATCAAATATGCGACAACATGCAGGGTAGCTTGGGAATGGCCAAGACCTGGCACCTTCTCAAACACCTGCTTGACCAAGAAAATACGAAGGCAGAACATCGCCGCAACATGAGCCGTCTCATACATCACCATCGCGGTGACATGGACGCATTCCTACAAGAACTGCAGACCCGGTACATAGGGAACCAGATACCCACCACCGTCCCCGATTACTGTGGATCACCTAATGAAGAACTCGACTCCCCGATACTAGAATACGAGGTACGAGCCGCCCTTCAGAAGCTCAAAACCACCTCGGCACCGGGAGCCGATGGAGTGCGAAACAAGACTCTACGGAACCTCGACGACAACTCGATCGAGGCGTTAACCCAATACCTTAACCAGTGCTGGGAGGAAGGCACTCTTCCTGAGCAATGGAAGCATGGCACAGTGGTGTTCATACCCAAGCCGGGGAAACCTCTGCAACTTGAAAATCTAAGGCCCATATCCCTCACATCGTGCATCGGAAAGTTATTTGAACACATCATACTCGCTCGCCTGCACGCCTATGTCGATGATCAAGACCTCCTCCCACACACCATGATAGGATTCAGGCCGGGGTTATCCACTCAAGACGTCCTCCTCCAAATACATCATCAAGCAATTTGCACGCTCAACCAACAGAACTACCGAGCAGTAGTAGGCCTAGACATTAAAAAAGCCTTCGACAACGTGTCCCATATGGCTATCATGGAAAATCTTGAATATCTCCAAGTCGGACCGAAGACCTATAATTACGTAAAGGCGTTTCTGACAGGTCGTACAGCCACACTAAGGGTCGGAGACACCACCTCTCAGACGATATTCATGGGTGGCCGAGGCACCCCACAGGGGGCAGTCCTCTCCCCTTCCTGTTTAACGTTGCTCTCTGTCGATTGCCAGAGCAGTTAAATCAAATACCCGGGCTCAAACACAGTCTCTACGCCGATGACGTCACACTTTGGGCGGAGGCAGGCACGGCTGGAAGTCTCGAAGGTATATTGCAAGAAGGCATTGACGCTGTACAAAAGTACGCAGGCATCCGAGACATGGCCTGCTCCACAGAGAAGTCGGAGTACATGGTGCTCAGACCAGTACGGAGAGGCAAAGCGACGCGTGAACAACCTTGCAGACTGAAGCTGACTCTACAAGGCACAGAAATAAATGAGGTCGACACCATTCGCATTTTGGGTATGTTGTTCCAGGGCAACGGTCATAACAGCGAAATGATCCGCAAACTGGATAGTGTCACACATCAAACATCCCGCCTCATCAAGCGAATATCAAACAAGCATCACGGAATGAAGGAAAATGATTTAATTCGGCTCGTACAAGCTTTTGTGCTTAGTCGCATCAACTACGTCGCCTCATACATGAAACCCTACGTAGTGGAACGCAACAAATTAAACACGATCATCCGAGGAGCATACAAGACGGCCTTAGGGCTCCCTATTGGCACATCCACTGACAAACTACGAGCGCTCGGAGTTCATAACACCGTGGAAGAACTCATTGAAGGACACCTTCACTCTCAATATACTCGCCTCACCACCACGGCGACGGGCCGACACATTCTTGCCGCGCTAGGAATTCAACACGAGGGAACGACGCAGCCCAAAATGAACCTCCCAAGGGAAGTCCGGAAGCATCTTCTGGTCTCCCCACTGCCGAAAAACATGCACCCGGAATACCACGATGCACGTCGCCGAGACCGCTGCAAGCATCTTCACGAACGATACCATCAGGATCTCGGTGCAGTTTATACGGACGCGGCCGACCATGCCACGAATCCAGCAATGACGATGGTCGTCACGAACTCCCAGGGGGTACTTCTCAGCGGCGGATCCATCGCCACCACCAGTACTGAAGATGCGGAAGAGACAGCCATAGCCCTAGCCCTCACGCTACCCAACGCTACCACCATTATTTCGGACTCCAAGCGCGCAGTTCAAAATTACGCCCGGGGCCGCATATCGAGGTTCGCGGCCAGGATCCTCCGAGACTTCGTCCCCACTGACACGGTCAGCATTGTCTGGGCACCCGCCCACTCCTCTCTCCCAGGCAACGACTTTGCCCACAACACCGCCCGAGAACTTGCCTACCGGGCAGCGGGAGATAGGGAAAGTGGTTTGACCCTCCACAAGGATGTACTGACCACGTATCAGGAAATTACGCAGGCATACCGTCTCGCTCGCAAACGATACCCCGCCGGCCACAAATCCTTAAGCAAGGCCCAGGAACATACCTGGCGCCGATTGCAGACAAACACATATCCTCATCCCACAATATATTCGCACATTTATCCCGATAGGTACACGGGCATATGCAAATTCTGTCCTCAGCCAGCCAACCTCACCCACATGATGTGGGGGTGCCCAAACCTCCCGAAGAGATATGGAAACGTCGAAACTATGGAGCAGTGGGACGCACTGATGTGTAGCTCAGATCCGGTCGTCCAAGCGGCGGCCTGTGAATGGGCTGCGGAGGCCGCCGGGGCTCAAGGGCTCCCGGTCGCCTGATCCCATCATTTTTCCCTTCTGAATGTACGAAGAATAAAGTTTTCAACAACAACAACAACAAACGCAGGTTTATGAAGCCGGTAACTAACCGTGAATGTAGAGCGTAGGTCGTGCACTTCCCGGAAATTGCATATTTCGTGACGTCGCGTTGATTCATTGCGCGTGCGACTTCTTCTGAAGGCGCACGAAAACGCGCTGTGACGTAGTAGGGCGCACCTCTCCCATATCCTCTCCCGGCCAATCGGTAGAGGGCACCAGTTCCGGCTCCGCGTTTCTTCGCCGCCTGACGCAAAGGCTATCTGCTCGACCGAAGGCGCACCGTCCTAACCAACGAGCACGGTTACTTCATACTTCATACTTTATTGCACTTAAAGAGAAGAGGAGTATGGAGGGCGTGCGAGTTCTGCGGAAAGGCGGGGGCCCATGCAACATGTGCGCCCGCAGAACTGACCCTTTATACCCTAAAAAAATTAATAAATAAATAACAAAACACACACACACACACACACACACACTATTGATACACTTAGTCATTGATGCAACTACACATATCTTGCTGCCTCACTCTGGAGCGCTCTAATGTCCTCACGGTTAGATGGCAGGGAGTGAGTCATTGAAGAGGGTAGGCCTCGCCACACTGAGGCTGCACGTAGCAGGCACGACTCGCGGTGTCGGAGCGTACGAGCGAGGATGGGTTGAACGGCACCAGTTCGCAGGTTGAGACGAGGGCGGTCTGGGATATCGGAGTAGGAGGGCTGCATAAGCAGACAAAACAGACGGATGGAGGCCAGCTGTCTCCTGTGAAGAAGACTGCACCATCTCGAGGTCTGGTACAGCGCAGCTTGGGTGGTACCCCTGTAGGTTAATTCTGCGGCAGGATCGGTACGACGCACGTATATATATGCGGCCCGACGTTGCACGGCCTCTAGGCTTGATTGCAGGGATGACTGGTGAGGATGCCAAACTGTGGAGCAGTACTCCAGGATGGGGAGGACGAGGGCAGTGTAAAGGCGTTGAAAAGCCGCAGGGCTCATTCCACGGGTAACGCGGACAGCGAAACCAAGTAGGCGACGAGCTCTAGCAGTGGTTAGTGTAATGTGCTCACCAAAGCGGAGTCGACTGTCCACACACACTCCCAAAAATGCGCAGGTTAGTAACCTGCTGAAGAGGGACACCACCAAGGCAGAGACTGTGGGACTGAGAAGATGAAGGTCGTTGTGAAGTGACAGTCATGGAGCAGCATTTGGATAGATTGAAGGGCAGGAGGTTCTCTAAGGACCACCGGTAACAATGGTCAAGGTCGGATCGAAGGGAGGTGTATGAAACAGGCGTTTTGATAGGGTGGAGGAGGGCCAGATCATCAGCATAGAGGAAAGGTGTGGAGGATAGGTGGGTCGTGATGTCATCTATGAATATTATGAAAAGGGTTGGACCAAGTACACCTCCTTGAGGTACACCAGATGCCACAAGACAGGGATCTGATAGTGCTCCCGCAAAGCGAACCGACTGAAAACGTCCAGTGACGAAGCTGGACAGCCAGCTCAAGAGGCACCCGTCCACGCCAACAAGGCGGAGCTTTTGCAGAAGCAGATGGTGGTTGATCCGGTCAAATGCCTTGGAGAGATCCATTTGAACTATCTCGCATGGTGTGTGAGAGTCAAGACGGGCACTCGCAGTGTGCACCAGGGAGGCAAGGGTGGTTTCACAGGAGCGGCCTTGCCGGAAACCATGTTGGGCTGGGCTCAGGAGTGCTGAGGACTCAAGGTGAAAGAGGAGCTGCTTGTTGATAACCCGTTCCAATGTGCGGCAGGCAACAGGTTGAGGCCACAGGACGGTAGGAGTCTGGATTGTCAGAGAGTAGGTGGGTTGCCTCTAGGAGGGGGGTCACATGTGACAACTTCCAAGCAGTGGGGACAGACCCCGAGTCAAGAAAACGCCGGAACATTCGGAGGGGTACTGCAGGACAGGCCAAGCAGGCCATCTTGAAAATCAGAGGATGGAGACCGTCGGGGCCAGCACGCTGATGTACACGAAGTAGGGAGAGGGCGTGAGACAGTTCATCTTCCGTGAAGGTAATATTGCTGAGTTTCGTGGTACAAGAGGAGGAGGTGGACACCGTAGAATAGGCATCTCCAGGGCTTGAGGAGCCAGCCGACCAACGGGAGGAGAAATGGCGGTTGAAAAGACAGGCTATATCCCGTGGTGAGGACACAGGGGCACCAGGTGAAATGAAACAAGGATCCGTAGAGGAGCTCCTACGCTGAGAGTTAATATAACTCCAGAAGAGTTTTGGGTCTTTCATTGCTCGGGCCGATATCCCTTCTACATATGACCTATGGGCCAGGTGGACAGCTTTCTTGATAGTTCTTTGTAGCCTCTTAGCCTCGAGGTAGATGCGGTTGCACTGTCGATGTCTGGCACGGCGGAAACGCCTACGCTTTTGATGTGTGAGAGCAATTATATCGGGGCTGATTCAAGGAGGAGTGCGTTTGCGTCGTGCCTTGAATTTTGGGACACATTCCGCCGTGATAGCTGACATGACGTCAAGATAGAGCTCGTACATTTCTTCAGGCGAGGAGCTATCCAGTACAACACACCACGGAGCGTAGTGAACGAGGTGTTGCAAGTGAGTGGTATCTGTGCAACCGTAAGCATGGATAATCTGCGCCTGAAGGCCTATGCGAGGAAGGTCAGTGTAGCATTGCACATAGACGGCCAGATGGTCACAGCGGTCTAGGCTTTCTTGAACGGAACACTCTGCGATGAAGGCTGGGTTTGAGACGAAACAGAGATCTAGAAAGGAGGGTGTTCCGGATGAACGGCAGTACGTCTGTGTTGAGCAGATCTGCGCAAAGCCCATCGTTTCCACAATGTCGAGAAGGGAGGCTGAAAGGGAGTCTTCTGCTACAGGGGTGGTGCAGTCGATGTGGGCGTTGAAGTCACCCAGGAGAAAGATGTTCTCGAATGACGTTTTGTATGAGTGAAGCCGCTCAAGGGACATGCCAAGAAGATCATACGAGCCAGCACGGAGAGTGGGCAGGCAGTACACGTAACCAAGAAGAAAGGAACGGGAACCAAACCCAATTCCACGAACACTCCCTCCAGGTCAGAATGTTCTAAGTCGATGGGTCGGCGACAGCGAACACTGGATGGAACAACGACCATCACCCCACCACCACGGGCACCAGTGCGCCGATCTTGGCGGAAGACCACGTATTCATCACAGTTCACCAGTTCACCATCGTGAACTGAGGCGTCGAGCCAGGTCTCGGAAAAAGCGAACAACGTACTGCATGGAGACGATGCTAGTAGAGCGCTGATGTCTCTGATCTTGTTTCGGACAGAACGGACGTTTGAATACCAAATGTTAAAATGGTTGCGGGGCCGGCGGTTGTTGTTTCTTGGGGTGACCGGACCGGTAGCCGAGGACGAGAGAGCGTGTTTCGGACAGAACGGACGTTTGAATACCAAATGTTCAAATGGTTGCGGGGCCGGCGGTTGTTGTTTCTTGGGGCGACCGGACCGGTGGCCGAGGACGAGAGAGCGTGTTTCGGACAGAACGGACGTTTGAATACCAAATGTTAAAATGGTTGCGGGGCCGGCGGTTGTTGTTTCTTGGGGCGACCGGACCGGTAGCCGAGGACGAGAGAGCGTGTTTCGGACAGAACGGACGTTTGAATACCAAATGTTCAAATGGTTGCGGGGCCGGCGGTTGTTGTTTCTTGGGGCGACCGGACCGGTGGCCGAGGACGAGAGAGCGTGTTTCGGACAGAACGGACGTTTGAATACCAAATGTTCAAATGGTTGCGGGGCCGGCGGTTGTTGTTTCTTGGGGCGACCGGACCGGTAGCCGAGGACGAGAGAGCGTGTTTCGGACAGAACGGACGTTTGAATACCAAATGTTCAAATGGTTGCGGGGCCGGCGGTTGTTGTTTCTTGGGGCGACCGGACCGGTGGCCGAGGACGAGAGAGCGTGTTTCGGACAGAACGGACGTTTGAATACCAAATGTTCAAATGGTTGTGGGGCCGGCGGTTGTTGTTTCTTGGGGCGACCGGACCGGTGGCCGAGGACGAGAGAGCGTGATTCGGACATAACGGACGTTTGAATACCAAATGTTCAAATGGTTGCGGGGCCGGCGGTTGTTGTTTCTTGGGGCGACCGGACCGGTGGCCGAGGACGAGAGAGCGTGTTTCGGACAGAACGGACGTTTGAATACCAAATGTTCAAATGGTTGCGGGGCCGGCGGTTGTTGTTTCTTGGGGCGACCGGACCGGTGGCCGAGGACGAGAGAGCGTGTTTCGGACAGAACGGACGTTTGAATACCAAATGTTCAAATGGTTGCGGGGCCGGCGGTTGTTGTTTCTTGGGGCGACCGGACCGGTGGCCGAGGACGAGAGAGCGTGTTTCGGACAGAACGGACGTTTGAATACCAAATGTTCAAATGGTTGCGGGGCCGGCGGTTGTTGTTTCTTGGGGCGACCGGACCGGTGGCCGAGGACGAGAGAGCGTGTTTCGGACAGAACGGACGTTTGAATACCAAATGTTCAAATGGTTGTGGGGCCGGCGGTTGTTGTTTCTTGGGGCGACCGGACCGGTGGCCGAGGACGAGAGAGCGTGATTCGGACAAAACGGACGTTTGAATACCAAATGTTCAAATGGTTGCGGGGCCGGCGGTTGTTGTTTCTTGGGACGACCGGACCGGTGGCCGAGGACGAGAGAGCGTGTTTCGGACAGAACGGACGTTTGAATACCAAATGTTCAAATGGTTGCGGGGCCGGTGGTTGTTGTTTGTTGGGGCGGCCGGACCGGTGGCCGAGGACGAGAGAGCGCGGGGGGTGGCGGGTTGCGATGAAGTAGGTTGACTTGAGCTTCGCGGCGGCTCAAAGAACGAGTCGTGAGGGGGGGGGGGGGGAGGGGGGGCAGCTGGCACGCACCGCAAAACCAGCTTCGTGGACGTTGACAGTCTCCGGTACACAGGAAGAGACATAAGTTCACATTTGCGGTGCACCCACCGTCCACAGCCGTCACACTGCAGAGCCGCGACGTTGTCATACACCACCCTTTCACAGCGGCAGCAGGTTGGTCGAGAGGATAGAGGCCTAGGACCAGGGTTTGGCACGATGTCTCCACAGAGGAGGAGGCTCCAGATATTGACGGATGCCGCGGCAGGAGAGTAGCGAGACTGCCGTTGAATGACGCGTCTTGGAGTGGGGTCCAAATGGTACAAGAGCAAAAGTAGGCCTAGTAGAGGCCCAGATCCAAAGGGCGTTGGTCCGGCTGATGTCTCCATTTGAGTGAGCGGGGCAGCCAACACGCGAGTGCCCTGAGTTTCTTGCGGGGCGAGAGCATTGATGAAGCGGGCGCGGACAGTCGAGAGGATCGCCGAAAGCAAAACAAAGCGGAGCCAACGTACGGACACCTCCGCCATTTCACGCTGCTAAGCTCAGAAAGCGCACCGGAAACAGCAAAAACGTCACGAAATAAGCAATTTCCGGGAAGCGCACGACCTACGCGCGCACAAAAACGCGTTAGTTTGGGTCGCGCTTTAAAGGGGCTTTGCAAGGACTTTTTACTGGTTTTTAATTTGCACCGAACCTGAGCGCACTGAACGTAGTAGCTTAATGAAACTTTTCTTTTCTCGAATTTCGCTGTAATATAATGCCCCTGTCCCACTAGAGCGACATACAGAAACAAAAGACAACGACAAGCCTCAAACCAGGGTCTTTCGCGATTTCAGAGGCTTTATAGAATAAAGGAGGCTATGCTCAATCACGAGCATCATGCACGCGAGGGTGTTTTTGGCAGGCTTGCAATCGCTCGTGCTTACTTCGAGCACCGAACGACTAAAAGCCTGCCAAAGGTACCATCGCGAGCATGCTGCATGGGTTTGAGGCTTGTCGCTGTCTTTTGTTTCTGTCTGTCGCTCTAGTGGGACACGGGCATAAAAGTTATAGGCAAATTAAAATTACAAAAACAAGCAAAAAATAACCTCCTTCATGACGTCCCTGGTTGCTTGAGTGGCCGTGAACTAGAGGAGGGGCTGTGAGCTCAGCGAGCGCTCACGGCTGCCGCACTCCGTGTCGACGGCTCGAGAGGGCGCCACTAAAGCATGTTCTGGCTAGGCTGTATGAAGCGAGCAGCCAGGGCGGCTCGTATTGCATTTGCTGCGCGATTAAACACTAATTCGGCATGACACTTAATTGGCCACAAACGACAGCAAACACGGGGTAAAGATCAGTTCAGAACGGGAGCCACTTCGCGCTGCCATACCGCCAAAAGACTAAACCGCAAGCCAAAGCTGCTTGCCGAAGACCTGGGGAACGCTCGGAACCGGTCGGATCCTCCAGTCCGTACGACCGCAGCAACGCTGCGTACATCCGGGACCTTTCTACGCACGCCGCTCGCCGGTGCCTGATTCCACTACACCTTTCTAGTATGCGCTGCCTTTTCCTCCGCTTGGTGGCGGGTACATCGACGAGTCATTTCTTGTTTCCGTACTTTCTAAACTGCATTTGTTTCTTTTTTGATCTAAAATAGTGAACAAAAACTACTTTTATAAATAATTGAAACGGTTCGCGCCACTTATATTCTGTATTTCGACAGAAAAAAAAAAAAGAAGCTTTTAGCGGCTCTGACCAGTAGTAAGCCCAGTACCTAAGATGTCGCATATCGCGCGCTTTCGGCACCGCGGGTCGCCCCCGTAGGTGGAGGAGGGTTTCCGCGTCGTCCGGTTAAAATATGACGCACTGATATTTAGTTACTTTCTCCGTGCCCGCTGGCTTGCCCGAACCCCGAGGGACGTGGAAACCGCAAACAAAAGGTAGACGCTTAAATATGATTGCAGGGCCCCTTTAAGCGCGAAACATATGTATGACGAAACCGTCCGATCCTCCTTTTCGATCAGGCAATACTACGGTCGAACGCGGCTTGTTTGGTCTAGGGTGTCTACATGTTTCTGCTCCGCGGCGGAAACATGTAGGCACCCTAGTTTGGTCGTGTCGCAACGTCGACTGTCCAGAGGTGGTTGCGGTGGTCGGATGGCCGCAGCCAATGACGACGCAGGTAGCGGGAACGTCATGAGGACGTCAGTTCTGGGAAGCGGGCTATTCAGGATCCGGTTGCGAGTCCCTCTTCCTTTTCTTCGCATTTCCGGGGGGAGGAGGAGAGCCCGCGCACAGCTTTATTCAAAATGGGAGAGGGAACGCGTGCCTGTACCTCCCACTGCATTGCCAAGAAAAGTGTCAGGCAACATGCACTGGTCACGGAACTGGGCGGAGCCGATCGGAACCGTCGGAACGTCGCGTCGCAGGCTCGGTGATAAGCATGCATGTCTCGGATAAAGGCCCGTTCACACTCTTGCAACCAAGTACGTCCGAGAGAGACGAGACCTGTTGAAACTTCTTAAAATTTCTTAGAACGAGGAAACATACTGGCATTCTGGCGCCATCTATGCGGTGACCCTGGAACAGCATTTCACAAGAGCGAAGGTTTTCCGGGATTTCCGAGGTCAAATGTGCGTAATACCTATTCGCAACTCCAATTCACTATAGGTGGCGCCACTCGTTTTCTAAAATGGCTGTTTTAGTGAGGGTCAGAGATGCGTGCCGACATACCAGTGGCTGGGCCTCTCTACTTTGCTGGCTTCACTGAGCGACACAAATTATTCCTGCTTATACGAGGAAGCTAGGGTATTATGAGCACGGGTCACCTCCTTATCCTAAAAAAAAATAAACGGTGTTTAGCGCATTATTTACGCTAGGAGGAACGTTTTAATTATGGAACGAAAGCGAAACTAATCTCTATTTTGAACTTAATTTCTTGGTATAGGTGTTAATTTTGGCTTCTTTGATAAATTAAGATGTGTCTCACAGCGTAATTATTATGCTAAAGGAATTGTTCGCGGGAAAATTATTTTGTGACGTACGACTCCGATCCAGGAAGTTCAAGATATTTTGGAGTCCAGTCAGGCACGTAGCCAGGATTTTGATTCGGAAGGGGGGAGGGGGGGGGATGGGGGGGGGGGGGGGGGCGGCGCCCATGACAAAATGCTGTATGAGGAGGAGGGGGGAGAGGAGGCCCCAGCAAAACGGAAGATTTCCGTTTGCTGGGGCAAACGCTTGCCCGTCTGCTCACTGCAGCACGCTTCGTTGGCGTTGAAAACCGGTGAAACAGTACTGAGCTTTAAAGGGATTGTCCGGTGAAAACCGGAAGTTCTTAAGATTTCGTGATGGTTACCTGGTGGGAGCCTAATGATTAACATAGGCCATTTTTATTTCATTAAACGACACCCCAATTTAGTGTAATCAACGACGGATATTTGAACGAAACTCCATGCCGAATTTCGCAAGTATCAACGGCTGCACTCCCATCCCTGACGTGACGTCACACCAGTCTTGCAATTGTCCTATCCTATGCCTCATTCCTCCGTGGGAACACAGTGCTCCCGACGCACCGCAGCATTCCATATTACTCGCCACTGTAAATGTCGCGGAGAAGTGTGGAGCGTGACAATCGCACAACGAAAATACCCTTTCATTCTAAAAAAACAAAACAAAAAAAAATCTAGCGCAGCAGCGAGGGTGAACCACGTCGTACCGCTCACGCGGAGGACAAAATTCGAAGTGCACTTCAGTTCGGCGCGTTCGTTGCCTGATGTTACCTCAGAAACTCCGCTTCCCTGAAGGTGGAAGAGGAAAACGCCGTTTATGCACGCTTGGGTTAAAATACAATTACTCCTCCAGGGAAGCACACAAAATTCAGATTTGTCGTGGAAGATGCTCCTACAGCCATTGACAATGAGGTCTAAATGTTTGCATGAATACGAAATTTGACCGGATAATCCCTTTAATATTGTGTATACGAGCAAATGCAAGCTCGTGTTTGTGTTGCGTGGTCTACACTGCGCGTGCACAAAAATGCGGTTTTGGATTGGAGCTTGACGAAGACGCGCATGCACAGCCTGGAGCACGCAACTCTAACGCAAACGCACAGCGCTTGCGTTTGACGCAGTACTAAAACTCTCTATTAGCCCCGTGCGCGACCGAAAGCGTCGCTGTGGTCGGCCTTCCACGATTGGCCGAACGCTGACTATGACGTCGGAAAGGGGATTTATCATCGACGGAAATAAGAGGAATGAAAGAAATTTAATTTTGACGGTGTTGGCAGTGTTCCTTTGAGAGCGCAATGATTTCAAGCTTTCACCATGCTAATAACAAACACCATCGAACTTGTTGTTTGCAAGGTAATGACGTCACAAGGGGGAACCACAGAGGGCGCCACCAAAACTTCTCGCCGCTAATAGACGCTTTACACACGCGCCAGATTGAGCCGCCATAGCCGCCCTTCTCTTGTCTTACCGAGATGCCAAGCCACTGAAGCGGGCGTTGACGAGTCTCCACAACGGCCTATGCTGGGGGGAAGGACACAGTAACACTTAAAATGGCAATAACCTGTCCTGCTGTGGAAATGATGAAGTCAAGCGAACGGAATAAGAGGGAAGAAAAACTGAAGGTCAGTTATGGCGGCGCCCATGCACAGCTGCTGTAAAGCGTCTATACTCTGTTTCACCTTGTGTAGTACCGCAGGGAAGGCTAGAAGCGCGAGCTCATAGTGTTGAGAGGTGCTCTTAACGCACGAGAGCTTGTGCCGCCGAGATGTGCCCTAGAGCAAGGAGCTCGCGCTTGTAGCCTTTCCTGCGGTACATCATAAGGTGAAACAGAGTATTAGCGGCGAGAAGTTTCGGTGGCGCCCTCACTTGGTTACCTTTCGTGACGTCATTACCTTGTCAAGTACAAGTTCGATGGTGTTTGTAATGAGTAGAGACCGGATTTTAGGCAAATGCCTATTTTTTTCCTTGCGTTCCTATCGCCCCATTTCGATATATGAGCACGAATTGGAGGTCAAGGATCGCTTTTATGGTGGTTTTATAGTGCCTATAAATGCCTATTTTGGGTGTTGGTGCCTAAACTCCGATAAATGCCTATAAATGCCTTTTTTCTCAAATTGGCGCCTAAATCAGCACTATGTAGCGTCAAGTTTCACTTTCGAGTGCAATTTGATACCTTTATTCATTCTACCTGGAAATATTTACTGTTCTGAATTCTATGGGTTGGAACCTGGTCCTCTTTTTAACACTCCCCCCCCCCCCCTCCCTTTGCGCCGGTGCAACCGGAGCGGCGGCTTCTGCATGCTTAACGGGTGGCTTTCCCGCAGGACTTGGCGGTGGACGCACAACTCTACTCCCCAGGGGAACTATGATACCGTCAGGGGCAAAAAAAGTGATGGGGAAAAATTACGCCCACCTCCCCTCGCGGGAACCCTGGTGTGATGCAACGCTTCTGGGTGGTTCCATTGGTGTTTCCGTTGTGTTGATTCTCTAAAGGAACCGTCGCATCAAGCAATCGTCGAGTACTGCGAGAGAGTACTGCGAGGACGAAGGACGAACGCTTTCAACGTTGATTTGTGCGAGGCCCTGGTGACCGCAAACATCCCTTGGACCAAAATTGGAAATCCCGTGCTGAAACAATTTCTACAGAAATACTGCAATCACAACGTGCCGTCCGAGTCTACTTTGAGGAAGAACTACCTCCGGCCTTTGTATGAACATACATTAGCAAGAATCAGAGAAGAGCTTGGCGACTCCTGCATTTGGATTTCCGTAGACGAAACAACAGACGTCAAAGGGCGCTTTGTCGCTCACTTTCTTGCTGGGAAGCTTGCGGCGCACGAGAAGACAAGGGCTTTCCTCGTGTGTTCGAAACCTTTGGAGAGAACAAATGGGGAGTCTGTAGCATTCTTTGTAACGAATCCCTAAAGGTTCTTTACCCTACAGGAGTCGAGGCCACCAAGGTTCTGTTGCTCTACACAGACGCTGCAGCCTACATGCACAAGGCCGCTCATCTCCTGAAGGCCTTCTACCCGCAGATGCTCCATGTCACCTGCCTAGCGCATGCGCTTCATCGTGTTTGCGAGGAACTGAGGAAGCACTTCACTGACGTCAACGAGCTTATTGGTTCAGCCAAGGCCGTGTTCCTGAAGGCACCCTCTCGCGTGCGCGTCTTCAAGGAGATGCTGCCTGATGTGCCCCTTCCGCCAGAACCCGTCGTCACACGATGGGGAACGTGGCTAGAAGCTGTTGAGTACTACAACTGCTACTTTTCGGACATCAAGGCCGTGATCAACGGCCTTCCAATTGACGAGAGTGTTGCAGTCACAAAGGCTCAAGCTGTCCTCTCCGTGAATAGCCTTCCAGGAGACCTCGCGTACCTTTGCGCCAACTTCACGTTCTTAGCGGATTCTATCAAAAAACTTGAAAGTGCGGGAGAAACTCTTGTTACGAACGTTGCGCTAATTCTCCACGCACAGGAAAGAATCGCCACCGTTCCCGAAGGACCCGTCGCCGAAAAGGCACGTGCGAAGCTGCAATCGGTCTTGGACAAAAACAAGGGGTTTTCTGTCCTTAAAGAAGCTTCAGAAGTCCTTGCTGGTGAGCACTGTAGGATCCCAGTGTCAATTAACCCATCGAATCTTCCCAAGTATAAGTACGCACCAATCACATCTGTCGACGTCGAGCGTTCGTTCTCCGCGTACAAACTCATTCTCAGCGACAAGAGGCACAATTTTGAACCCGGAAATCTGGAGATGCTGGTAGTTACCTATTGTTCTATAATTTTCATAGTGATTCTTAAACTAGGTTCCGCGTTCTGTCCAAACACAATTCTTAATATTTATATTTCGAATGAGCGTATGTGTATTTGGCAGTGTTGAAAGGTCTTGCCTGTATAATTAAGGTACCTGTAGAAAATTGCTAAAGTTTGTACGTAAGTTCTCACGTAACAACATGTTAATTTCTTAACAAACCTTGTCTATCTTGCATTTATTATTTTCTTGCTTTATTGTAATTTAATTGCGTCAGGCAGACATAACTTTGCGCTTTTATAAATCAGTATTACCATATTTCAAGTATTGTTTCTCCTGCCTGTTTCACAATATGCGACGCTTGAGTGACTTTCGCATCTGAACATGTATGTAAGCAATGCGCTTGTGAAATTAAGCCAATTGATCGCCATTAGCCCAGAGGTATTACGGGGCAATTCCACGTCTAAGGTCAATGTATAGAACTTGTTATGAGAGAAAAATAAAGAATTGAATTGAATTGAATTGAACTGTTACTGCCATTGTGGCCTCATAGCAATGACATTTTTGGATTTCCTGTCGTGCTTACAGTTCGCTCACGTCTTCACTTGAAATTATTAGCATTTATCTAAAAATTTATTGCGCCTATTTTATTCTTTTTAGTGCCTAAAACGTTGTTTTTGCCGCGTATTTTTGGCGCCTAAAACGTGCTTTTTTAGTGCCTAAAAATCCGGCCTCTAGTAATGAGCATGGTGAAAGCCTGAAATTATAGCGCTCTTAAAGCAACACTGCCACACCGTCGAAATTGAAGTTCTTACATTCCTATTATTTGCGTCGCTGAGAAATCCTTTGCTGACGTCATAGTCAGCATTTGGCCAATTGTGGTGGGCCGACCACAGCGACGCTTTCGATCGCTCACGTCGCCAAGAGCAAGGTACAATCCCATACCGGCTGCAGCACTACGTTGAGACCGTGAAGAGTGTTGTTTGGATTCGGAAGTGACATTTCGCGAGCCATGATCGCGAGCAGTTCCGCCGTGCCCGCTGAGCGGGAGAACCGGGGTGACCCTCACTAGAGCGCTTCTCTTTCCGCCGCGGGAGGGCGAGTAACGACCTGGAGACGCGAATAAGAAAGGCTCGTTTATAACGTTGACAAAAGTCTTTTGAGCCAAGAAAGAAAGGAGAAGGCGCGGGAGAAATAGAAAACACGCCGGACCGCCAAGTTTACACTGCTACCAAATAGATGGCGCCAGTGTGTGCTCTCGTTGTAAAAAGTTTCAAAGCACCCAGTTCTAAGAGGTCGCAAGAGTGTGAACGGGCCTTCATCGTTTGCGGCGAGTCAGAGCAGCGATCGGACGTCGGATCGGACGGTTTCGTCGTACACCGCGTTTCGCGCTTAGGCGCCCATTTCCAGGTTGAGCGCGTCGCCGTCGGCGTCACCGCACGCGTTGCATTATGGGACGTCACAGTTTTCCCGCTAAGTTTAGCGGGGAAACTAAATTGGTGTTGAGGTCACGTGACGTCAATTTCCCCGATAAATTTAGCGGGGTACTTAACCCGCTAAATTTAGCGGTAAATTTTGCGGGTAAATTTCCTGCTAAATGGGAGGCGAGGAGCAGAGGAGGAGGAGAGGGTACGGGGGGGGGAGAGCCATACCCTTCCCTCCGTACCCTCCCATCCGCCTCCTCAAAAGCTACGCTCTAATTTCGCATTACACAGAATTGTAAACGTCTTTTATTTTTCGTTGTGTGCTATTCTTATTTGGCAATGTAAGCTTCATTCTGGAAGGGTCTTCTGGCCCTTGTGTATCTGCTCTTGGCGGCTTTGGACAAACGTCGCCCGCCTAGTCACCAGTGAAGGTTCCTTTCATACCGTTTTTAGGTTTTAGAAAGATCTCTTCCCCAACGTTTCGGACATCCCTCTCTTGACGCCTTTTTGCTAAATGTGCTAAAAGGAAGAATTTCAACAGAACAACAAAAATTAAGACAATGTTCCCCGGAATAATTTATGTCACAGTCATAACGTACCAATAAGCAGTAATAAACTTTTGGAGGCGTATAGTTTTTCTTCCACGGATATACGTATTTTTTTCATCGAATCCTCTGGCCATTCTCAAATTATCAGTTGTGTTTTTCTTGACAAAAAATCGTAATGTTACCGAGAACTGTAATCGCCTGCAAATCAATCAGAATTTTGGTATTTCATTGAAAACATTTTATTCCAGAAATGTTCAAGAAAAGTGGCCATGGGAGGTATGTATATTTAATAACAGAAAAAAATTGTTTCTGCGCTTTTAAAAGGTGAAACAGTAATTTTCTTTAAAAATATAGGACAAATCTCGGTGTTTTACAAAAAAAGAGGATAATGAATTATAGTTTACTCAAAATCCAAAAACAGAAAAACAGAAGACAAACAAAATTATGGCAAGAGAGCTATCAAGCATGTGTTGTTGTTTTTTCTACGTGGATGTTAAATTAACATCCACGTAAAAAAAAAACAACAACACATGCTTGATAGCTCTCTTGCCATGATTTTTGTTTGTCTTCTGTTTTTCTTGTTAATCACAGCACATGTTGAAAAACCCCGAGACTGCGGGTAACCGACACGACACTAAAAAAGTCTCTAACACAGCTGAAATTTTATTTTCCGAAACCTGGTATATAGGCACTTCGATACAAAAGAAAAAAGAGAAGGGTGAGAACACCAAAGAATGCCACTTTCCACCAACGTATCCTCTGACTAAACAACAAGGACAACGGACTCTGCGTCATGCACTTCTCTTATCTTTGACCCCTCGCTTCCCGACCACCAAAACACTGGTACCCCAAGCCCAGTGACACACATACAAAAACAACAAAAAAGAACAATCTGTCGTTTTTTTTTGTTTTTGTTTTTTTTTTACCTGGAATACTATACAGACATAAACCTTGAAGGTCAGAACTTCTCACAGTTTAAGAAAACGCCGAAGTTCGTTGTCCAACCCAAACGACGGCTTATTACTGCGTTCCCGTGACCTAATATTGTTAATGACTCTTTTATCAAGCGCTTATGGTCATCTTTTTCCCGCAACTCTACTGAAGTTGAATGCCATAACGGTACACAGTTCCTACATTCGATCAGATGTTTTGACACTTCGGAGTACGGATCTTTTTCTTTATACAACGTTTGTGTTCCGTCAACCACTCATTTATACACCGTTTAGTTTGTCCAATATAACAAGGCCACAATCAAAGGGTATTTTGTAAATTACACCCGACGAACATTCCACATCTTTTTCTCTGTGTTTTATCGCGCAACCTGAAACGGTCGAGGCAAAAGGGGTCCAACGGCTCAATCTATAATCTGTAGAGAAGGCAGTGCCACATTAAACCTGCTGGCTAGCGCCTTGATGTTGTGAGAAATTTTATGAAATATGGAAGGACTACTCGCTTTGAAGGTCTAGGATTTTTCTGAGTTGACTTCTTGGGAATATCATATACACCAACTGCTTTAAAATATGTTCCTCAGGATATCCAGCAACCTCGAAACGTTCTGTCAGACGACGAAGAGAAGAGCCAATAAAATGTGAGCATGACTTCTGTACTGCTGAATTGACGAGATTCCGAATTATCCCCAGTTTGACATGTTTAGAATGGCAGCTATTGAAAGGAAGAAGAGGTTTTGCAACGAGCTTTCCGTACTCCAACAAAGGCCTGAACTAGTCCTAAGTTGAAGATCAAGATATTGTAAACTGTCGTCTTTCGGTCTCTCTAGCGAAAACTTTAATTCGGGCGCTGCTTCGTACACTACCCTCTCCAAAGAATCCGCTAAGGAACCATCTGTAGAACAAATCAAAATATCGTCTACGTACCTCCTCACCAGAATTTCCTTAGTGATCTATGTTTAAAAGACTCTAGAAGACGCAGATCTAAGTCTCTTAGATAAATATCAGAAAGCGCTGGGGCTACCGCCGATCCAATACACACACCCTGTTGCTGGATGTATCTTTGACCGTTATGTTGCACCACCGTAGAACCTAGGTACACTTCTAAAATCCTAAGAACATCCTGAACAGATACCCCCGACTGCGACTGGAAACTGACCAAATGTTCTTCCAAAAGCTGCTTACCCTAGCCAATAAGGTCTTAGGTTCTAAAGAATAGTACAGATCTTTTATGTCAAGTGAAAAGATCCTGCACCTCTTTTCGTGGAAAGGTTGCAAGTCAGCCACTAAATCATCAGAGCACCGCAGCGACAACGGGGATCTTGTATCCAAGATCGTGAGAGTCTTCTGAAGGAATGAGGACACTATTTTCTGCCATGTGCCATTCTCGTTAATGACTACTCTGAGAGGAAGATCCACCTATGATCTTTAAGGAAAATTTAATGGCAAACGTGTCTTTAGAAACATTATTAATTCTGGTGGTCAAAGCGGCAAGATCGGCGTCCTTACAAACCCTCACAATTTCCCTTTTAGACTTTTTCAGACAACTGTCAAAAGGTCGAAATAACCCCGCCATGGCTTCGTCTGATTTCCTTCGGAACTCCAACATTGGTAACACTGAAAACACACCCGACTTATCGGTTTCTAAGAGTACTACTTCTTCTCATCTAACTCCTTCTTGACTAATACAATCTTGCTGAAGTCCCTACGGTCGCTTTTGTACGAATCGTCAATCAGATACGACACCTTTTTTAGAGAAGACGCCATCAATGCGTTTTTTCCGCCGGGTCAGAGACCGCCGGTCTCTGACCCGGCGGAAAAAACTGCATTGATGGCGTCTTCTCTAAAAAAGGTGTCGTATCTGATTGACGATTCGTACAAAGCGACCGTAGGACTTCAGCAAGATGTATCGTCAAGAAGTAGTTAGATGAGAAAGAAGTAGTACTCTTAGAAACCGATAAGTCGGTGTGTTTTCAGTGTTACCAATGTTGGAGTTCCGAAGGAAATCAGACGAAGCCATGGCGGGGTTGTTTCGACCTTTTGACGGTTGTCTGAAAAAGTCTAAAAGGAAATTGTGAGGGTTTGTAAGGACGCCGATCTTGCCGCTTTGACCACCAGAATTAATAATGTTTCTAAAGACACGTTTGCCATTAAATTTTCCCTAAAGATCATAAGGTGGATCTTCCTCTCAGAGTTGTCATTAACGAGAATGGCACATGGCAGAAAATAGTGTCCTCATTCCTTCAGAAGACTTTCACGATCTTGGATACAAGATCCCGTTGTCGCTGCGGTGCTCTGATGATTTAGTGCTGACTTGCAACCTTTCCACGGAAAGAGGTGCAGGATCTTTTCACTTGACATAAAAGATCTGTACTATTCTTTAGAACCTAAGACCTTATTGGCTAGGGTAAGCAGCTTTTGGAAGAACATTTGGTCAGTTTCCAGTCGCAGTCGGGGGTATCTGTTCAGGATGTTCTTAGGATTTTAGAAGTGTACCTAGTTCTACGGTGGTGCAACATAACGGTCAAAGATACATCCAGCACAGGGTGTGTGTATTGGATCGGCGGTAGCCCCAGCGCTTTCTGATATTTATCTAAGAGACTTAGATCTGCGTCTGCTAGAGTCTTTTAAACTATATCTCCTAAGGAAATTCTGGTGAGGAGGTACGTAGACGATATTTGATTTGTTCTACAGATGGTTCCTTAGCGGATTCTTGGAGAGGGTAGTGTACGAAGCAGCGCCCGAATTAAAGTTCGCGCTAGAGAGACGAAAGACGACAGTTTACAATATCTTGATCTTCAACTTAGGACTAGTTCAGGCCTTTGTTGGGAGTACGGAAGCTCGTTGCAAAACCTCTTCTCCTTTCAATAGCTGCCATTCTAAACATTCAAACTGGGGAAATTCGGAATCTCGTCAATTCAGCAGTA